>LZPO01067508.1:9675-26812 GCA_001675575.1 Neotoma lepida
CACAAGCATTGAAAAGGAGTAAACATTAATGAGGGCATAAAATGTGAAAAGGGAAAGGCAGCCGGACAAAACCTAGCATGCTCTCAGTGGGCAACGTGTGGCCTGACACAATCACATTAGTGCCCAGAGCTCAACCAACAAGAAGCCAGAGCGGGGAGCCCCAATCTCAGCCCCACTTTTCTCAATTCCTTCTTGTTGACCCACCCAGGGAGAGCACACGCTTCAATTTTCCTTTATTTCTTCAACCAAATATAAAAGGGGGAAGAACAGAATAAAAGCATGACTGCTCATATAATAATATACTTAAGAAAGCCATGAAGTGGTTAAAATTTAGAAAACTCAGACATTATTTTCAATGCACCCTAATAGTCATACACTTACAGGAATTTGTCCCCAAATCAAAGCCCACTTCTGTATCTCTGCCAATCTGTGAGCCTTCTTTCTGAGTGTTTGCCTTATAAATTGGCATGCTATGAAGCAAAGCAGGGAAAAGTTTAAATAAAATAAATTATGTAGAAGCTGTACAGCCATATATTAATATGGGTCAAATTCATATATAATAATATATGGTAGTTTTTTTAAATGTTTGACCAAAATTTCCTGGAACTCTTTAAACAGTGCATGTTATGACAAACCATGATGCTATAACATTTTTGTATTTAGATAAATATGAAATATCTGAAGTGTATCTTGGCAAGCATTTGGTTAAAATATATAAAACTTTTCTATTTAAATATTTTGTCATGTTTCTCACACAGTATACATTGACTTATAAAATCCTAAGCACCAGGCATTATTAGAAAATAAACTCAAATACAGAGAATCTTGGAGGGCAGTGAGGACTAACATACTTACTCTGTATGTCCAGGGCTGGGGTGATGAGAATTCAGAGGACTGGAGTTTGTAAAAAAATTTGTGTTTGGAAAATATATCATGTCTTTGTCGTTTTAATTTTTGTTCAACTGTGGAGCATTTTCCTCTGCCAACTGGGAATCCTGTCACTTCCCTCTTCACTCCCATGTAACACAAGGTCTTCTTAAAGCTGCACTTTACCAGGGAGATCTGAGCAGCAATGGAGGGGGATGTGAGTGCCTCTCACTTTTCTTGCCTCATTCCTCACTTGCTGGGGATGTTTGAAACAGAATGTTCATATCTGCCTGGCACTGTTATAAAATATCTCTGTACTCTCGGAGACTGGCAGGTACATTCATCTTGTTATACTTCATGCACATTCCCTTGCTGGACTCTTTTTTTTCATAACTCTTGTGAGATGATGTCTTAGGTTCCTCCAGATGATTTTTACTCCAGGGCATGAGTTTTTAGCAGTGGATTGAAAATAGATACTCCCTGTTGGCTCCCCCATCATGCCACAGTGGTTTTTCTTGGACCAGTTACTGAAGCTCTTCAGTCTGTCTGTATCTGTTACAGCCAGGCCTCCAAAACCCGTGGTTTTGTTTCATGGACACACGGGAGCTTTTACCTTGACAAATCCATTCTAATTCTTTAGTATTGATTTACCATTTTTATATGATTGGTTTATGTGTTTATGGCACACACTGTCCAATAAAGTTCTCAAATTCCATGGGAAATCTGTCTTTGATTTTAATCATTTGAAAGGCAGGCAGGCACACAACTTCACTCTTGGTATGAGTTTGAATCACAGTCCAAGTTGTTTCATGAAATCAACTCTGAGAAACTACCCTTATTTTGGAGTTGATTTTGAAACCAGTTCCCAATCCATGTTAGTAAAAATACATATTCTAGCATGTACCTTAAAATTGATCATAATGATCTTGGAACATCAAAGAGGTAATAATCAATTGGCTCTGCCTCAACTGGATGAAATAGGAAGAATTCACCCAAAATTAGCAACCAAGATCTAGATCAATAATGCATCAGAATCATGTAAACTTTGGTCCTGGGAGTGAAGCTTGAGGTTGGAGATATTTTTAAAATTAGCTTAAAATCACACAACAGGGCAATATTGGACCTTGATTCGAATTTGGGCATTCTGGTTAATGAGTCAAAGCTTCTAAGCAGTGATCTAAGCAGTCCAGATAATTACACAGTGTCTCCTAGCAGCATTTTTCTTTTACACTTTATAAGTGTGTATCTGGTAATTCTAACAGACTTCAAGCCTCTGCAAAGTAGAAATTGCAGTTTGGGTAAGTTTTATTTCATATTATCGAAATAAAAAGTACATCAAAATGGTGTTTGGCTCTTTGTCACCAGCATGGCAGAATGTCATGACACATCCAGACAGTTTACATCTCCCCTGAAAACACTTAGAAAATCTGGACAGAGTAAATAATTTTAATTTAAATGATCACACCAGTTTAAAACGAGGAATGGGAATGATCAGCTTTTGTGTTAAGGAGGGAAATGAAGGTCATGGAGGAAAAGAGAGAGAGCTGTCTTAGATGAAACTATTCAATAAAGCATTCTAACCACATAACTACATAATCCTTTGTAGCTAGGAGCAAGGCTTAAAACACTTCCAAGGAAAGTAACAATGTCAGCATAAAAATGGACTTCACAAGGAAAGTAACAAAATCAGCATAAAAATGGACTTCATGTTTGCTGCTTTAATTGGTGGCAAGAACCTGGGTGAGTGGGGCCTAAAAATGAGATGGACTAAAGTCTCATGCAGTAGCCGACTTTATTCAGAACATCAGACAATTTATACTCTGAGAGTGAAGAAGAATCACCTGAGTAAAGTGTACAATCACAAGGAAAGTCACAGATGCAAAAACATGTTTTTCCATAGAGGCACATGAGTAACAGCTGCTGAAGTAAACTCACTCCTATCTGCACATCTGGAAGGAGCACAAAAACACATTTCAAGAACAATTCTGTGTTTCAAAATATAGAGGTCACATGACTCTTGTCTTATTTTCTTGGAGTTTTCTCACAGGCACTCAGAATTCCCCTTGCAGGACTCCATTTTTGGACTGTGTTCAACAGTGAAGAAATGGAAACTAGATAAATACTAGTACAGATGAATGAGTGTTGTTCACCAGATGAAGGAGTTTTCAATGGACTCATGGAATATAGTTGGAAAGAAAAATCCAAATTCTTGAAGGATCAGAGGAGTACATTGAATCCTTCATATAAGTAAAATGGAATTACATGTAGATTTGTGCTAGTAAAATCAGTGAACAATGTGGTGATATATTGTGTCCCCCAATATATTGTGCACCCTAATTAAGCTTATTATCTGAGGATCAGAGGAAAAAGCCAGCCACTATAGTAAACATAAAAGTCAGACAATGGTAGCACACACCTTTAATCCTAGCTTTCAGGAGGCAGAGATCTATATGGATCTCTGTGAGTTCAAGGCCACACTGGGAACAGAGCCAGGCATGGTGGCACACGCCTTTAATTCCAATACTGGTTAACCATAAAGGTCTAGAGGTCTGTACAGACAGACAGGAAGTTACAGAGCTGGGCAGAAAGAGGAAATGATGTAGCAGAGAGAGGAAGTGAGATGGCCGGGACAGAAAGGCATATAGGTGTGGGTATACAGGAAGTAGGTCTCTTTGGAAGCTGAGGAGTCNGTAAGGTGAGGTTGGCTGTGGCTTGTCCTATTTCTCTGATCTCTCGGTTTTCATCCCAATATCTGGCTCCGGGTTTTTTATTAAGACCATTTAGCAATTCGTCTTACAGAACATGATATAAAATACTGAGAGTTTAGAGGGAAAAATTTATTAACCTTCCAAAGAATGNCTATTAAACTAATGAGAGCATCCAGTTCATAGAAATAGATATTCTGAAACAGTAAGACAATTCTTTTTGAATTTTGAAAAGAAATAGATTTTCCATATCCAGGTAAAATATCATGTAATGGATTTGTGCATACTGAAAAACATTTTGGATAGTCAATGTTAGGCCTTCAGTATTCTCAAATATTTGCTAATGAAAAGTTATTAAGTGATAGATTTAAAAGTAGATCTAAAAAGAAAAAGAGTATCCCAACAGCAAGGACAAAGAAGGAAAACACAGTAAACATTTTTCTTTACTTTGACTCTGATGCTATATTACAGGTATTCATAAAATATATTGCATCGTATTACTTCTGTGTCTTTCAATATATATAAAGGCTGTCATCCTGTCAGTCATTTTGAAATTCACTTCTTTTCACTCAACATTAATTTTTCATCACTTTGTCATTGCAATGGATAAAAAGAAAATGAAACTTGTGGAGTAACATATATCAACTCAATGGATAATATTCTTTTAATTAAAGATCACTGAAGCAAAGCAACTGAATTTTGAAACATTAAAATCTAAGTAGTCAGTATACAAGTTTTATTAGTATTATTTTTTTTACTAATTTTTATGTGTCAAAATAGGGAACAGAGTCTTTTGAAATTACAGAGAATAGAAGAGAGAAAGAAGAAAATGGCAACTTTACCATGGAAAAAGTTGGAAAAACCATCTTGTCAAGATGATGACATTTAACACATGATAGTTTGTACACAAAGTTCTACCAGATGTGATGTGACAGTATCGCATGTACCAGTTTCTTTCCTTAAACCTATGAGTTTATTGTAATTGAGATATGATAGGGGATATTTCCTAAAATATCCAGCTGACCAGTAATCCTCAAGACTGCCAAACTCATTAACACAAGGCTGAGAGACTATTAGAGAGGAGACTGGGGAAGCATGGGGACTGAGGCTGTTGTAGCCCCAGACAAGATCTGTGGCAACGACTGAAGTGAAAATCCTGGTCTAGAGTCAGTTAACTTTGTTGTAATGAATGGATGTGAATTTATAGTTTGAAAGATGTGACAAAATATTGTAATATATTGAGAGTATTAGGTAAGAAGTGTGGAGAACTCCATATTATCATTGCAATTACCCTATAGAGTCTAAAACTCACTGTGTTGAGAAGACATGAAAGAATGAAAAAATGATCACTTAAAACAAGGAAATATCTCATTAATGTAGAGTTGAATGGACTGCAGTTTACATGCAATGTAAACACAGCACAAACACAAAAACACAGAAGCATNCTTTCCTGTTTTGATTGGGCATATATTAGCTAGTTAGCCCAAATCATTTAAATAATTAATCCCTGGGAAGCTGTAGTCACTGGGATATTTAACAGCCTGCAGAGATGCCATAGTTCAGCTCCATGTGGACTGGCTTTGCAGCTTGGATTGAGTTGGGGAATTACTTTTCCTTCCAGCAAGTTAGGGGCTATTAAACTATTGCTATTTCCTCAGTGTTGGTCTGAGCACAAGGAAAAAAGCCAGTTTCTGATTGTGGAGCGGAGCAGGGGTACAACAGGGACAGAAGCCTCTCCAGAGTCAAGCAACAGAGTGGTTATTAGGGACATATAGACTTGGGGAGATGCAAACTGTTCTAACTGGAAATTGCCTTTTACTCTGAGGGCCAAAGAAAGCTCAGCTAAGAGTGCTATGCTTGCATGAGCTCCCTACAATCACCGAAACAGTTCAAGNNCAGTAGTTTCCACACTGTGGTCCCAGACCACCAGAACCAGCAATGTCACCTAGCAAGCCCTTGAGCTTCATATTATCTGCTAATAAAATTGACTTATATGTTCTGGTTTTAAGCTATTTGATTAGTTAAGAATGGGCTCACTCTATCACAGTACAAAGGTGGAAAATTGCTTTTAAAGGTCAAATTTTGTCATTTTTTTGGGCTCACTCATAGGCATTGAACTGTGACAGGAATTTCCTCACTAGAGAACTATTCTTTGCTCTCCCTCGACTGAGTCTCTTCATTTTGTTATCTTTTAATTTATTCAGTGAATTAAAACATCATTTGTGTATGTATGCAAATGTTTTAACTGAACTTATTATGCTTGGAAAGAAGTGACAATAACTATTTTGACTTATTACTTTCTGTCTGGTTATGATAATCAAACATTCTGTAAGGAAGAATAAAAGCATTGTAGGTGGTACACATGAGCAGGAGAAAGAGCTTCCAGAACGTCTCTTCCAAATAGAGAACACTTCCCTCCCTTCTACCCACTCCACCCACAACCTTCCTCTACTTTTAGACTGTTCCTAAACCAGGAAGTAGAAGTTGTGAGTGGGAAGGGGTGGGGAGTGTGTATGTGTAACCAACAAGGGAATTTATTCTCTTGATGAATCATAATGATCGTACTATAATCACATCTTCCCACATACAGTCCTGAATTCCTATGCCAGGCTTCAACTCTCGGTGCAAATGGGCGAGCTGACTCCTTCTGTTACCAGAATTGTTAGCAAAATGGAATAATCAAAAAATTAGAGTTATAAAGAGCCTGCAGATATCAAATGTTAGCCTCTCCCTGACAGAAAAGAGGCAAAAGACCTAGAACATGATAGGAACCTCTCAAGTTCCACACTTAACAGAGACAGAGGGAGAGCTAGAGCTGTTGCAAAGCCTATATTCAGGGATTCATGTTATAGTATCAGGATGTTTCATTTCAGTTGTAGCCACTGTGAGCTGCCATGCTTCAAAAAACTATTCAGTGTGAACAGGAGTAGATAAGAAGGACCCTCCTGTGCTTAGGCCTCTACAAATGTCAGCAAAGCAAACAAGTATGTGAATGAACAGATGGCAGCCCCTCAAAGGGTCATATCTCGAAGCTTACTCTAAATTCTTACGATTTCTAGAAGTGCTACACTGGTGTCATCTCTGCTCCCTCTTACCTTTCTTCTACTTTTGATGACACAGACCCTAGAGAGTTTGTAGGAATATTTTTGCATTTATGTTGAAAATTTTGTCATTAAAATAAGAAAGAGTATCTTAGCTGAATGAACAGAGCCCAGCAACCAGACCAGGAAAGTTCTCATTTTCACATATGTCCAGCTCTAGAAGAGGCTTTGCCATTCAGAACTCTGAAAACATTTTTGAATGACTCCTTGAATTAATGCTTTGTTTCATCAGGACACATTCATCTAAGGCTTTGTTTATTAGAGCACAGCTATTCGTGCAGGTATTATCAGAGTGATTGGCTGCAGTAAGGACAGTGGCTCCCCAGTCTGTTAAATTAACCACAGTCAAATCTATTAAATGACCCATACATTAGAAAACAGTTGGAATCAGAGACCAAAAAAGGTGGGAAGCCCATGTCTGAAACCACAAATGACCACTGACTGAGAGACAAGATCAGTGATAGATAAATTAATTGGGAAAAAGTAATTCCCATTGAAAAAAAGGCAAAATAAAAATGCAGAAGACCTACCACTTCCCTCTGATTTCCATATAAATCTGTGTATAATTTGGATTTTATTGAATAAAGGAGGATTCAAGGTTAGATAAACTCATGTCAGATTAGGAAAGGTTTGATTTGTAGCTGTCAGGTATAGCCTGATTGCTCCAGTATGTGAGGGGAATGGAACTGGTGCAAAACCATCAGAAGCTCTAAGTTGGCATATCAGAGAGCAGAAGGAGTTGGTCCAAGTTGGTAAGTCTGTTTATTAGTATTGTAAACTAGAAAGTTCCAATGACAGGGAAATTCCAAATTGTCGAGAAGAAATGGGAAAATAAACCTTATAGAAACTCTCTGATCAGACATGGAAAAGTTTGGTTAGTTGAAAAAGGTAAAATTCAATGAGATAGTAACAGCTAGATTCAAATGTCTGAAAGTTCATTGTGAACCAATGAGGTCAGATATATGACACTGAGGGCTCACTGGGAGAAGGTTACAGTCAAAACTGATAGGAATAGGTGGAAAAGATTTCCAGAAGCTGAAAATGTTCAAAACTTTAATGTTCTCAGCAGCTACTTCATTTTTATTACTGCTGAGAATCTAAGACTCTAATGGATTCAAAGCTATGAAATCAAAATCTTTTGGTATTGAGTAAATACATCTTGGTACCCACTATTTTCCATCAACCTGGCTTTGTTGTCTCACGTTTAGTGATCAAGTCTGTATTCTTTCAGGTAGACTACACCTAAGTGTACCTGGATACACACAAAATTACATTTTTTTTTCAGTAGAAAACAGAACTGGATTCCTCACTAATGGATATAACAAATATCTCTTATATAAACCAGGCTCCTGGGGTAACTTACTGAATTATGGGAAGGGTTAAGATAACTAATAAAAATTCAGAGGTTTGAAACAGTGGGAACTGACTATCACAGCTAAGTTTGGAAAGTCATGAGAAACCCGTGTCCAGGATGCAGTGAGGACAGGAACAGCACCAGAAGAACCCTCTGTTCCCTTGTTGTCACAGGACCAGTGCCACTGCCCTGCAGATGCAGCTGAGGAGTAAAGGTGGCCACTGTTCCTTCTTCTATGCTGTGATCTCCCAAGCTTCGGTGGGAAGATACAACCAGAGGTCACCAAGGGAAAGGGAGGCCCACAGCATGCAGGGTGCGAGATGGTAGAAGATGGATCTGGGTGGGGAAAGGGAAAACCTACCCTTAGCTTTCAGTGGACACAGGCTGCAGTGAGATTCTTAGCCATGACTTACACTGCCAGATCCTGATCTTTGTATATTTTGACTTTTGCTGCTGTTATTGCAAAACTTTCAAGGTTTTAGACCATGACTCCTTTTGTAGCTAACGAACAGTTCATTTCAAAAGAGCTTGTAGTTTGCCTCTGAATTTTCTCCCCTTTTGTTTTCCATGTAGGATTTAGTTTCTTTGTATTTCTCCTTCCATTTGTCCCCAAATGCTGAGAATCTGGTGAAATTTTCTTTATCACATCTTCTATTGTTTGTATGATTAATGTAATGATTGACAAATATGACTGCTGAACAAAGGATACAAAGAGACAATAGACCAGAGCTCTGATCTGTAATGGCAGCTGTTTAAATCAATGGAATCTTTACAATGGTGTTAATGGATAAAAGAGAGTTGCAGTAATTTTAAGAATTGAACATCTATTCAGGAGCACATCAAGTGTTCTATCACATGCCTTTGATGGTGACTTGAGAAACTTCATTCTTGCAGAAAGCATTAGTAGACATCCAGGTCTTTTGAAGTTTCTGTCACAGTAGAGGTGCTTTATGCCAAGAATAAGAAGCATCTTTAATTTTACACCACTCTGCTTCCCTCTGTTCACTGACCCTCATTTTCGTCTTGCTTTTCAAGTCATATATTCATTAACCGCTTGATCATAGTATCCATACTTACAGGCTTCTACACTACTATAAACATATATGTGGCTTACAGTACAATGNTTATTGTGGAATTGAGAGAGGGAGGTCAAACTCGGGAAGGAAATAAAAGAAGAGCACATATTTATTTATTTGCCCCAAATTTCAACACATTAAATGTTAAAAAATTATTGGCCTGAGACTTCATTGCATCCCAAACTACTCAGGCCTAGATCCGGCAAGAATGCATACTGAATTCTATGTAGGAAAAATCCTAGTATCTTCCTTGATGCTTTTAATGCTTAGTTGTCTGAAAAAAGAGCACATGTATGTATGTATATGTCAATGTATTCTATAATTTTACATATATAAATCGAAATGTGTGTGTATGCTATAAACACGAAAGGAAAAGTAAAATGAGTTAATGCTCCCTGATGAAAGTAGCAGAAAGAAGAATCTTGACAATTTAGGGTGCTTTTTAATGAGTGTATATATGTTGCTATCTATGTTCAGACATGTATGTACATGTGTGGACATGTATGTGGAGGTCAGAGGACAATGTCACCTATTATTAGGCACAGCCCATTTTCTTTTTTGAGACAGATCTTTTTCAGATATGACTAAGTAGCTTAGGCAGGATGGCTGGTGAACCCTAGGGATCTGACTGTCTCTGCATCCCAAAGATAGGGTTACAAACATGTACTACCATACCTCATTTTTTTACATGGGTTCTGGGGATTGAATTCTGATCCTCATAGTTGCAAAGCAAGCACTTCAATGACTGAGCTTTCTCCCCAGACCCAGGAACTTTTGTGTTAATATTATTTCCTTCTGTATTACCTGATTAAAGTCTATAAACCCATGGCTTCCATAATAGATAAATAATGCTAGAACTCACAGTAAAGGCAGTAAGAGATATAGCAGAAAACATTTCTTTAGGGAAACACAGTTACACACACATAAAAATGAGTACAGTAAAATAAAAAAATAGTGTGTGCTTTTAGGCACTTGATCTACTTCTACGGGTGAAAGAGTTATTGGAGTTATTGATTTCATTATGGTGTGCTTACACTCAATTGCTTCTTATTTATCATGGGAGTTGGGGGAACTTGTGATGGTTCTCTGAATTCTGTACCTACTAAGGAAAAACATTAAAGAAAATGTGAGTAGAAAATTTTTCATTTCCTGTGGGTGACCATTGGCTTTTGTTGTTTCCATAACATTACCAATCTAACCCTGTCTTCACTATCAAAAAATGAAAACAAAAAATGCATGTCCTCATTTCATGTCAGGAACAGGCTCTTCTTCAGAGAACATATATTGTTCAATGAACTAGGTAAATGAATTTTTGCTTATTTGGACCCACCCTGAATCCTTTGAAAATGTAGCATTTTGTGTATAGTTTCATTGTGTTTATAATTTATATTGTTTTCTTATATTTAAAGTAATGCTTCATGTCCCCAGTCTTAAGCAAAAAGGATAGAACTTACAATAGAGGGAGTTAAATATATTTGCCACCTGTAGAGTTGTAGTTTCATCATGTGTTTACACTTTTGTTACAGGTAGTATAAACTACCATAGCTAGTCAATATTCTCCAATGAATTGATTGTGGTCCATTTCAAAGTAAAATATATATCATGTTTGTTGCCTGAAAAATATCTTTTGATACCTCCATAAGAGAAGAAATATTTTGTAAATATACATGTTGATAAAGCATGATCTCTCCCATTATATGTAGAAAATTCTATAAGCAACATAGAGCATGGCTTTGAGAATCAAGGCATAATCAAAGCTACAGGCAGTCACAGATGGATTAAGCATTGGAAAATGAAAGCACTGGAGATGCTCATGCCATGTTCTCCTGCCATGGACAACTGAAGGATTTGTAGGTTTCAGAGACTGCAAGCCAGCAAGGATCACACAAGTTTGGGGTCCTTAAGAGAGAAGCAGAGGCAGTTTTAGAGATGTTTAGGTTTCTATGTAGAGTCACTCTGTAGACAGTGGAGATGACAGCATAAAGAGCACTAGGAACTTGCTAAGTGTAGGAAAGAAGTTGTGATTGCAGACAAATAAGTCTCCAGGGATTTTTCAACTTGATTATTGCAAAACAGGGCCTATACAGAATCTGCACAGGAGGCCCAGGGTCGGTTGCAAATGAAAAGTTCTCTATCATAAGAATGAGTCCTGTGCAGCCAGGCAAAGAGTGATAGAGACATATAAATCCTAACCATTCCCAAACTGTTCTTGAGACTGGGACACATTTAAGTTTATCCATACTAGAAAAATCCCCTATGAACACCATGGATTCATATAAAGTCCTAGAAGGGCAGAAATTGAGAATATGGCTAGAATAACCTATGAGGTATTTGTTTTCATTTTCTTCCCTAGAAGTTTTTCCAAACAAACCTTGGAAATAAATTAATGTGCAAGTAACATTATTACAGCTACGATAAAATTTTATACACTATAAAGAAAGCAGTAAAATCCAGAATCTCAGATATGTTACATGTAGAAGTCAATGTCAAGTGAAAGGAACACTGAAAACACAATTAAGGAGTATAATGGTACCCAGAACCAGAAGAAAAAAAAAGAAAAAAGAAAGAAGGAAAGAAAGGAAAAAATAAAGAAAGAAATGGCTCAGTTGGCTCAGAACCAAGAGGAATAAATTGATTAATGGTGGTGGTTTCATTATAAATAATATGATGAAGAATTAAAGGAAAATATAACCATAATAAGCAAAGAAATAGAATATATAAAAAGACAGGTGCCACTTCTGGTGATCAAAAACAATTTCAAAGAGAAAAAATACATGGGAAGGGGTTCATAATAGAGTGTATAATGCTTAGAAACACATCTACAAATCCAAAGCTACAGTGATTGTGGAGTGAACACCAGGCAGCCTAGCAAAGACATCAGTATTGGGTAGATGAGTGGAAAAGCAGTTTGAAAAATTGCTGACCAAATCCTTAGAGTTATATGGAAATGTTAAGGACTTCAAAGAAATTCTAACGGAACAGACAGAATCACACCATCATGTTCTTAAAATGAAATTATTGAAAAACCAGAGACCAAGAAAAACTATGGACATATGGCCAGACAAAATGGAAAGACAAGAGGTCATACAACGTCCCACCAGGAATGTAAGTCTTAAAACAATGGACCAATATCTTTAAGATAATGAAAGAAAACAAAACAAAGCAAAACTGTCCTTTGAAATTTGAAAATCTAAAATAATGCTCCTCAAAAACAAAATACAGACAAAATACTTCATACTCATGAGTCACTGAAGTGTATGTTGTCAGCAGACATTATAGGTTTCTGTGGTAGATGCAGGTATGGCAGCATTTGTTTTGGGTATTTTGTGTTGTTTGACGTCATAAGAAGAGGAATGTGGTATGTGTTGATCACTGAAGAACCCAAACTTTTAGAATAGGATCTTAGCAGATGGTCTGCGGCATTTGGAACAGATGTCACTTAGATGTATGAAAATGATCAACAGTTAGCAAAAATGAAACAAGCTGTGCCAGCTTTGCTGCTTCTCTTTGGTTTACCACAGAGGTGGATGAACGATGCCACAAGAAGAGTGTGTTTTCAAACTCACAGTCACAAAAAATTTCCTCATGACCTCTGTCACAAATAAAAGAAGTGACAATGTGCTTGAGTGTTTCTCAGCCAACTGGAGATTATAATCTAAAAATATTGGTAGGATTGAAAGAAAAGAAAATAGCAAGGAAATGTATGATTTTTCTAATTTTGTTTGTTAACTATTAGTAGATACAAAAAAGTGTTTATACTAGTTTTCCATTTGTTTATTTATGATTTTAAGGTCTCATATAGCACACATTAGCTTCAAACTCCCATGTAATTGAGCCTTCAACTCCTGATCTTCCTGCCTCTACCTCCCAAGTGCCAAGATTACATGAAGGTGCCATGACAGTTGTCTCAATATTCTTTTATAATATAAGCTTCTCTCCTCATCAGAATAATTTCCATGAAAGTCATACCAAAGCAGTAACAAGAGAGTGAGTTCTGCCCTTCAGTAACTTAGGACTGATTTTTCTTATTAATGTTTGTGTGGATTTATATCTGTATTTGTGGGGAGGGTAGAAATTACACTTAAAAAAATCTCTAGACTCCTATAATTTAATCATAGTTTTTCTTTTATTTCTAAAAGCACTCACCAATCTATGTGGTCACAAAGATGCCCTAACATGGCAGGAGATGTCATACTGTTGGGTCTGCAATAGCACAGAGGATCATGCAGCTCTAGAAATGGGACATTTGAAATGCCATTGAACTTTCTCAAATCTTTTGTTTCTGTAGAGTGTTTGAAGTGTTAAAGAATACTACCAACTTTAGGTAAAGGCAAATACATTAATACAACAGAGTATACCTGAATTGGTACACACTGGCTGGTAAATCAGGAGGGTTTGAAATATTTGAGAGAGGGAAATATAAATTAATACAAGAATATTATTAAAAGATAAGATGCATGAAGAATAGTCAGAAGGATTTTTAATTATTTCTCTCCTCCCATAAAATAGTAGACATAATCCCCCAGGATGAAGAGTTCAAGGAGTGACTAGTGCTTGATTTACTTGCCCAATGCATTCTTCCTTCTCAAGAACATGCCTTCAGTGAGTCTTTGACTAAAACACTGGTCTGATCATGTACATCATCACACAGTCTCATGGATGTGTGTTAAATACATGAGGGATATAGTTATCCTTATTACTCTGTTGTGGAATATCTTTACACTGTATGAAAATGTATTGCTGTGATTGGTGTAATAAAAAGCTGAATGGCCAATAGATAGGCAGTAGGTGTAGATGGGACTTCAGGGTACAGAGAGAGGAAGAGGAAGAGATAATTGAGACTCAGGGAGATGCCAAGGAGACATGGAGGGAGCTGGACATACACAGTGAAAAAAGGTAAAATACCACAAGGCAAAACATAGATTAATATAAATGGGTTAATTTAAGTTATAAGAGCTAGTGGGACAAGCCTAAGCTAAGGCTGTTCATTCATAACTAATAATAAGTCTCTGTGTCTTTATTTGGGAGGTGTTTGGCGGCCCAAAGAAAATTCAAACCACAAATCGTGCCCAACTTGGGGCCTGAATTCCCACACAGAGCCTGAGAATGCTAGGAGAGAGAGAGAGAGAGAGAGAGAGAGAGAGAGAGAGAGAGAGAGAGAGAGAGAGAGAGAGAGAGAGAGCGCCTTTGGATATGGCTCCTTTAAGAGGCATTGCAGTGCAGCAGAGCACTTGAGCAGTGGCACACTAAGTAGAAACAAAAAGCTGAGGAAAATTGTCTGCCACAGTGTGGGCATCAACTTTCTAGAGCTGGGAAGTTGGTGCAACTCTTGGGTAAACGGAGCTCCCAGTTAAATGCAGCTCTTGGCCAGGCCTGTGGACTTAAGGCTCACCTCTCACAGACCCAAGTAGTGGGCAGAGCCAATGGCCAGAGCTGCATGTTGGTGTGTGTGTATGGGGAGGGGGGGCGGCTAGCTGCTGCTTAGCATTTTAAGGTTTGGTTCATGCAGTCAGAGAATACTACAGGTGCACAGTAAAATAGGTCAGACTGATAAAACCTTTAAGCAGGGTACAGTATGTGTAGGTGCTTAAGACAGAAAAGAAAATAGATATAGACAGTATAGGAAAAAATAAATAGTTCAAAAATAGTTAAGTAAAGTCTTTAAAGAAAGAGTGAAGTAATATAAAAAGAATAAGCCATGTAAAGATGGGACATACACAGGACATCTAGTTCCTATATAGTGCTGTGTTGACTTTGAATTTTTTGAATGCTGATGAGCAAACAACAGCTGCTAAGAGACGTAGGAAAAGGAATTGCTGAATTAAACCAGCCTAGATACTTTAGGGATGTCTTAACTTTAAAATGGAATTCAGAAAATGTATTGAGTGGGAGGAGAGGTTATGCTTTTGTTTCCATGGGAAATTAAAAGCTGTGGATTCCTTCAAAATTAATAGAGACCAGATTGGATTGGGGGATACCCACTGAAAATCTTAGCTACAGATATAAAGAAATAAACCTAGAAAAACTACAAGACAGGTGACATATATGCTGATCCCTTGAGATGAGAACAGCTCTGAGACTGGATGAAGCATAATAAATACTGTTGGCTACAGAGTCCTCATGATTTATTATTACATGTCATCCTTTCATATAACATGGATAGAAGTTTGATTATACAGTCCAAACAAACTTATAAAATTGTCAGATGTTTTTTACCTGTTCAAACATAGAACAAAATAATCGTTTTTAACTCACTTGTACACACTGCACATTTTCATACTTGTGCTAATGTAGATATATATGTTACCTTTAAAAGTTTATGTGTTTTCAGAAAAAAATAACAAGACACCAATGAAGACAAATAGCCAAGGTGATCCAGCCTCTCAGAATGCCTCTGTTGCAGTTTTCTTGAAATTCTACATCCATAACAACTTCAAAGCTGCTAGTTAAGATGGTCCAGTCTCACAGACTAAGCAAGACTTCAGATAAGCTCTGTACTTTCCCATCACACAGAGACTAAACAAAAAATAATACAGCTAACTCTCCCAAGACTTGACCATTATTCCAACTTTCTCAGGGTCTCCCAAAGATACCATCATCCCCAAATAACAGGAAGCAGTCTAGAAAACACGACACCCACATTCCCAAGATTTTCAGTCATTTAATGGATTATGGATGTTTATCATTATTTAGAGGGGTTGGTTACAAGTTGTTGTTGGTAATGGTCAGGAAAGAGGCTGAACAAAGGAGATTAGATTCAGTGATCTCTTTCTTAAAGGAAAAAGGGGGGATACAGAATGGTGGGTTATAAGGGTTGATTGTTGAGTCTACTTTTGAATAACCACTAGTCTCAAATATTTTACATTGGCATGGATTTTTGTACATTGATACAAATTTAAGATTATTTTTATTATAATGTATATATGTTTCAATTCTTGTTTAAGGTATTGTTCCTATGCAGTTATTTAAAAATGTAATGTAAAGTTCTAGTCCTTGAAAGCTATTTAGGATAATTAAGAAATAAAGGTTAGTAGTTACTCATCTATAATAATCAAACTAGTAGTCATGTTAGATATGTTTTCAAGGTTAAACAGACATATATTTCAAATAGATGATCTTCAAACACTTCAGAGACCTATAGAATATGACATTTAGGATGTTTTAATTACCTAAGTCTTTTCATGACAATGAGACACACCTGCTCCTGGCAGCACCAATTTACTTCAAAAAAGGATGATGGGCATCAAAAAACCTTCATATTGAGTTTACTTCCATTGTGGCAAAGCTACCATTTGGGCCATTTGGGCAAGAAACTCCCCTTGCCTCAACTGCTGATAGGATACTCTACAAACTAGACAAGCAGGACACAAAGGAAAAAGACTGCTGAACTTTGCCAAGACAAGGTGGGACAGTCCTTGAAAATTTCTGCTTCACAGAAAAAGTTTGTCAGATATTCTAGACCCATAGGCCTAAGATGGATGCTCCATCATTGCAGAGGAACCTTGGGTGACTGTCCAGGCTGCCATATGTCTGTCATTTCTACAGTTTTGAAAGTTATTTGCTTTGCACTTCCTGTTTACCCAGGTAATATATCCTTCTCAGGCCTCCAATAGAGTTGAAGATGAGATAGTTATATTTACAGTTTTCCTCATTACTAAATTCAGGAAAGAAACTCACAAAAGAGGTACACAGTGTACACTATTGAGACACATAAAAGCTTAAATTGTTTATCTAAGGAATCTTTTGAGGTCTAAAAAGATGATTTTGGGTTGGTAATATAAGTTAGGATAGAAAATGAATTAGGTACAAAACTTTGGACTCACCAAGTTAGGATAGATAATAGAGTAGTTTCTTTGAATTTGCCAAACACAAATGGACTGGACATTGTGAACATAATCCTTACTTGATAATTGTTTTTATTGAATACAGGATTATATATTTTATATATATTATATATTATTTTATAAAATATATTTTATATATTATGTATATATTTTACTGTGTTAGAGTTAAAACATTTTCTTTTTATTCAGA
>LZPO01067510.1:15520-26750 GCA_001675575.1 Neotoma lepida
AAACTTTCCAATTCCAAAAAGAAGACTTGTAGCTTACAAAGGAAGAATGAGACCAAAGCAAGACTGAAACATGACAGGGAAGACATTAAATTCCATAACTCCATGTCTAGCATTCCAAATATTTGGCCTCATTACATAAGTTCCAACAGATTTGAGCAACCCCATGCCTGCTTCCTTGCTATTTGTTAATTACGTGGTCTAGTCCCAGACTGAATCACTTTTTTTCCTTGAAACTTTCCTTAGTAGACATTTCACATTCTTGGCATTTCCAACATCATAGCATCTCCAGTGTAACTAAGATATTACCTTTGCAGTTCCACACTTCACCTTCTTAGGGCTTACCTATAGGAATCCTGACCCTGACACATATTACCTGCCCTCCAATGCCTTCCTTCTTTGAAACCATGATGGAAGTCTCCATGACTTTTAAGCTCTTCATTTCCATAGAACCACAAATCAGCATCATGTGACCATCACCAAAGTCTCCCCGCAGTTTGATTTGCACCTCTCAGATCATAGCTGAAGCAGCTTCTGGTTTTCTAGGTAGTTGAACCTAAGAAAATAATTCCTTAAGCTGTCTCAAGGAACAGGAAATAAAAAGCTTCTTTCTTCAAAGAGAAATTCTTTCAAATGGGCTTAGAACTTCATACTCTGGACCCTATGAGTGAGGTATAGCTGGTTTCCTAAGATGCAATTAGGTTATATTTCACAACTTCTCCATTCAAAGCCTTTGTCATTTTTCAGTGGCAATAATCTCTGTACCCACTGTACCTTACTTGTATATAACTTAACCAGATACTTTCTGGCTGAAATTCAGTTTTTCAAGTGTTCCTTCTCTTTATAAACTTAGCGGCAGGAATAGCCATNTCATAGCATAAATGTTAAGTTGTCTTGAAATCTTCTCTGGTAAATTAATTAATTTATTATTTTTAAATTCAACCTCATTCAGAATTTCAAAGCACAAACAGAACACNGAGAAATACTTCGCCAAAGTATAACATGAATAGCCTCTAGTCTGGTCCCCAGGAGAGTTCTTGTCCTCATGTGTAAGCTTGTGTGCACAACCTCTGTTATCTGCAATCCACTAACAGTCTAGCCCTCTGATNTCCCATTCGAATTTCCCGTTAAGCTCTGTTTATAGCATTCTAGGACTTCTCTAACCTACATCTCTACATTCTTTCAAATTCTTCTCAAAACTTGTCCAGAAGCCTAAGAATCCCACAGTCAGAGGTAGTCAGGACAACCTCACTCTTGGTACTATTTTTTTTTTTAGAATAATCCAGACTTTTAAGACACTGGAACAAAATACCTGATAAAACAATTTAAGTAGTGAGAATGCATTTTGATTCACAGTTTCAGAGGTGTTTGAATGGCTTGGTGCACTGGAGCAGAATATCTCAACAGCAGAAGAATGTTCCACAAGCTCTCCTTCACTTCTGAGATCACAGGAACTGAGAGCCCAAAAAAACAAGGAAGCAGATACAATTATTCCCCCAAGTCTTCCCCATGCATCTACATCTTCAGGTAGATCCTACTTCCTATGTTTCTAAAATTTCACAGAATAGTATCACCAGATGGAGGCAAGGAATTCAAAACATGAGAGCATGCCAATGGGTTATTCACTACCAAATGGTACTGTCTCTTATACACATCTAGATGTGTATAAGAGACAGGAATTCAAAACATGAGAGCATGCCAATGGGTTATTCACTACCAAATGGTAAACCCTGAGGACATATATGGAGGAGTAACATAAATGCTTTCCATATCTTATTTGTTTGTGCATAAACGTGAGTCAGCACAGAGTTAACACACTGATCCTTGCAAGATTCAGTGTTCATATTCTCTTGACATTATGGTTGATACAGAAATCAGTGAGGATAAAAGAGCTTGGGATTTGAGATAAGAAGCTGTGTTAGAAGGCTACTTCTTACTCCTACTAGACAACTTATTGAGCCACATTTTTCTCATCCAAGAAACCAGTACTTATTGCTAGATATTAGACATGAAACACCTAATCATAATAATTTTCATATAAAGTTTCCTGGGAGNATTTAATTTCATTAAGATTATTGATGAAGTACTTTACATGGTGTCTGGCACACAAACCACATTCCATGCATGACAACTGAACCTTTATTATACAAAAAGATTCATCATTTTTTACAACCATAAATATTATTTACGGCATCCCCAAAGAACCTCCTTCCTTTAACTGATAAACTACCATGATGTGTCTTTTGAGCATAATATATCAAGATATTTCAATTTATTCTGTTTCAGTCTTTGTATCTTGTTGAACAATGAATCTATACAATCATTTTCTACCTTAAATGTTCAGTTCTCTATATTCCACCAGAGGGTGTAGCTATATGTTTAAAATGATTGTATTCAAGGTCAAAGAGATGTTCTTATTGAATAATGTGTAACAATCATGGCATGCTTATCTGAATGCTTATGCTGTTTAGATAATGATTTGGAGAATTAAAATGTCTTAGACTTTGTATGTNTTTGTGGCAAAGCCCAAGAGAGTGAGAAGTATCTCCTAAGACCCAGTAGTTTTTAATTCTCTTAAGTTTGTAAACACGCTTAGCTATACTTTGATGATAAGTATAAACCCTGAGCCAAGGCCGAGACAGTGTTACAGACTGGCAAACATTTCTATTCATCAGAATAAGCTGTAGCAGGTGGTTAAGTGGCATGTCAAACCATCATATAACAGAACAGTTCCTACACCACAAAGTTCAACTGTAGTACTAACCCTAGAGCTGAACANTTGTGTCCTTTTTCCACATAAACTCTCATAACAGCTCTGAGATCGGCCCTACTGTGCCCTCAATGCCACACCTGAGAACACTGANGTTACTCACTCAGGATCACAAAACTAGTAGCTGTCAGANCAATGACTCAAATTAAATCTATCCAGTTCATAGGAATTCTTAGTTACCATCTTGCTTGCCCTCACANTCAACAGAAGAATTGTGGTTATAGAAATCCCTTGTGACATCCCAGATATGTAATTTGACCATTGAGAAAGAAATGCATTGAAGGAGAATTTAAACTAACACAACGTAGACAGAGATAGACAACTATTTGGGTGAAGGTAAAGTAAAAGTCATAGGAATTATTAAGATATCAGTTTTGATATGGCAAAGTAAAGAAAATATGCTTCTGTTGATAGATTTGTGCTGCTCTTAGCCTTGGTCAGAAAAGCTCTTTATTGCACTGGTAAATAGTTAAATACAAGAGTCATACTGGCCAAAGTTTTGAGAATAAGTGTTTGTGAATGCACAGCAATAGATTGTACATCTTCCTCAAGCTCTACCTCCCTCCAAGGCTCTAGGAACACTACAAGACAGGGGTAAAGTGAACCGGATAATGTGGAGGGATGCTGTTAAACTCTGATAGACATATGATTATTGCAGACATGAACTCTCACAGCAGCTTTGGATACCTCTGGAAGGCCAGAACAAGTCAGTTAAGAAAAATGAAATTGGCCTGAATCAGCGATGGACACAGATGGGACACCACCCCCTCTCCTGCCTTTTGGGTCTGTGGGGGCCAAAATCACCCAGGAGCTCACCTGGTGCCAGCCAATCAAGTATCATTGTACCAAGTACTGCCCGGGGTCTCTAGGCCCAGGCACTGGAGAGAGGAAAGGCAACAGCTTCATGCCATCCCTTATGGCATTCCTTATGGCTGGGCCTGGCAGTATTCAACCAAGTGCCACCTATGACCCAACCACAAGCCCTGGCACCAGACGGTTGAACACTAGAGAAAGTATAGGGTGAGAAGGTAGAAGAGAGGGAGAGGGAGAGATGGAATGGTTTGTGGCCTGGGGAGAGAGGCAAGTCTGGAGAGGTGAGGGTGGTGAGGACTGAGTTAANCTGAATGGCCAGCTGGCCACCTGAGTCCAGGGAAATGTCTGGGCCTGGGCTATGACCAAGGGCTAGGTCTTGCTCTGAAGGCCTGGTGCAGCTGAGGGGATCTAAGTTGATGTCTGTGGCTCCTGTCATCACGGGGAGCCATGCAGGGCCNTGTGGTGGGGCCACGTTGGTGTTCAAGGGCCACGCTGTTGNGGGAGCAATGCCAGTCTGGGTGGTCTACACAGCCACCTGGGGCCCTGGTGACAACCTGGCCTTGGCTGTTGCTGAGGACCATGTCTGGATCTGTGGTCCTGCCATTGCCAGGGTCTGTGTTGATGTCCCTGGCCCACATGGATGCCCAATGTCTTGGCTGCAACATGTGACCATGTTGGTGTCCAAAGGGCTGCGCTGCTTCCCATGCCAAGCCAATTTGNGTGTCCAAGGCTGTCAGCTGGGATCATGGTATCATTGGACCAGGGCTGCAGCCAAAGGCCATGTCTGGACCCAAGCCAGCATCCATGGTCTTTGTTGGTGTCTGTGGCTCCTGAGACTATTGAAGATCATCCTAATGTCAGAGGTTTAGGCTGCCACCTGGGGCCATGTTCGTATCTGAGGGCCATGCTGTAGCAGGGAACATGCCAGTCGGAGTGGCCTGCAATGCCACCTGGGACCATGGTGACATCTTGGCCCAGGCTGCTGCCTAGGATCATGACTGGTCTTAGGTCCTACCACAGCCAGGATCTGTATTGATGTTCATGGCCCATGTTGCCACCAAAGGCCATGTAGATGCCCAGGGTCTGAGCTGTAACCTGTGGCCATGAGGGCATCCAAGAACCNTGTTACCACCAGGAACATCCTGGTCTGAGTGGCCTGCACCAAGGGCCATGGTGTCACCTGGACCAGGACTGCTGCAGAGACTTATGCCTGGGTCCATGGCCATATAGCAGCCAGGGTCTGAGTTGATGTCCTGGGATCCTGTTGTCACTGAGGGCCATGCAGAGGACAGGGGGTCTGCTCATCCACGTTGGACCATGTCAGTGTTCAAGGATCNTGCCATGCTGGTCTGAGTAGCCAGTACTGTGACCTGGAGCTACAGAGATATCTGGGCACAGTCCACTGCATAGGACCATGTCTGGGTCTGTGGCCCTATGGAGGTCAGGGTCTGGGGTGGTGCCTGTCTATGGCCCCAGTTGCCATTAAGGGTTGTGTGGATGCAGGGTCTGGCCAACCACCTGGGACTATGTTGATGCCCAGAGGTCATGCTGCTACAAGGGTTGTGCTGATCTGAGGGGCCTTTGCAGCCATGTCTGGGTCTGTGGTCCTGCTGCAGCTGAGGTTTGTGGTGATGTCCATGGCCAGTGTTAGCACAGGGATCTTTGGAACTATGATGTGCTGAGCCAGCCCAGCCCTTCACTAGCCCTGGGATGACTGGTCTTGCCCCTCCCTGAGTATTACAGCAGGCAANCTGGCCTTACTCCTCAGAGGACAGCTTGCCTCCACACTNGGGAAAGATGGTCCCACCCTTCACCATAGGCATACATCTCATCTGGGAAGCACACTAGAACTGATCCTGTGGTCAGGGACACAGGTAGGCTGACCCTGAGGGCATGAGAGCAGGAAAGTGGACCTACCCACCCCCCACTGCCCACTCCCCCACCTCCACCCCCACCTCCATCTACCATGTGTGACATCAGTGAGGGAAAGATATCCTCCCTCCCTCTCCCATTACCACCTATGGCAGGTGAGAGAGCTGACCCTGAGGTCCACAGGAGTAGGAGAGCTAGCCCTGACGCTCAAGGGCTGCAGTGCATGAGAATGTAGCCTCTGCTTCCCATCTGGGTAGCACACTAGATTTGACCCTGTTGTCAGGGATGCAAGGGAGCCAGCCCTAAGGGCATGAGATCAGGAGAACTGCCCCCTCCTCATGTTTTACNTATGTGTGTTTCCTTTGGAATACCACTGATTAGGTAGCTGGAATGGGAAGGGAATCTTCTAAGAAAGGGACNCTACAATAGAGTGTTTTAAAGGGATAAAGAGGAAATTAGCACCTGAGGATTAAATGTGGTAGGGGTGGGAGGCAGTGTAGAAGAGAGAATATGGAGAGGGATAATTAACACTAAAGGACTTTGGAAAGACACTTAGAAACTTCTGCATAAGCTATCTAAAGCATACACATATAAGAAGACTCTCAACAGAGTTACTATATTATGAGGTAGACAATAAAACATCCAGTATCAGGTATGAGTAATATCTTTTAAAGTTATTGGTCAATGATCCCCCATAGGATGTCATAGATATCACTCAAACATTATATATTATTGCTAATACTACTAATNGTCCTCTACAACTTGATGGTAAGGTGCTGCAGCTCATGCTGGTGAGGATGTGGAGCAAGGGGAACACTCCTCCTTTGTTGTGAGAGTGCAAACTTGTACAGCCGCTTTGGAAATCAATATGGTGGATTCTCAGAAAACTGGGAATTGACCTACCTCAAGACCCAGCTATACCGTTCCTGGGCATATACCAAAGGATGCTCAATCATACCATCAGGACACTTGCTCAATGATGTTCATAGCTGCTTTATTNGTAATAACCAGAACCTAGAAACAACCTAGATGCCCCTCAAGTGAAGAATGAATAAAGAAATTGTGGTACATTTACACAATGGAGTATTACTTAGCTGGTGAAAATAATGACATCATNAAATTTGCACACAAATGGATGGAACTAGAAAAAGTAATCCTGAGTGAGGTAAAGCAAAACCACAAAGACAAACATGGTATTTACTCACTTATAAATGGATAGTAGCTGTAAATTAAAGGATAACCATGTTACAATCCATAGAACCAGAGAAGCTAAGTAACAAGGAGGGCTAAAGCAGTACTTATGAATCTCCCTCGAAGGGGAAATAGAATGGACATTGCAGGTGGAGGAGGGACTGGGGGAACTTGAACAGGAAGAATCAGGTCAGATGAGGATGGAGGGAGAAAGTACTGGCAGAGACAAATGGGAGCAACTCAGGGATGAGCTAGAATNCTAGTGCAATGGAAAGTCCCCAAAATCTACAAAGGTGATCCTAGTTAAGCCTCCCCAGAAATGGGGGTTATAGAGCCTGAACTGGCCATCACCTTTAACCAGGTGAGATTTCCTGTGGAGGGGGTTGAGACACCAACCCAGCCACACGGCCTTCAACCTACAATTTGTCCTGCCCATGAGATGTGCTGGAGTATAGGTATCACCGAAATTGTGGGGGTGGCCAACAAATGACTGGCCCAGTTGAAACCCATGTCACAAGATGGAGCCACTCGTGACTCTGCCTGGAGTTCCAAAACCCAGAGGCTGGATAGCCCAGAGACCTACATTAGAGCCAAACACGACTAGGGGGAAAANTTAATGAAAGATTTCTAATGATATTCTGTGATACTCATAGATTGGTCCTAGCCCAATTGTCATCAGAGAGGCTTCCTTCAGCAACTGATAGAAAGAGATGCAGAGACCCACAGCCAAACATTAGGTGGAGCTTGGGAAATCCTGCAGAAGTGAGGAAGTAAGAATTGTAGGAGCCAGAGGGTCAAGGACCCCACAAGAAAAGCCACATAATCAACTAACCTTGGCTCAGGGGCTCACAGAGACTGAAACAGCAACCAGGGTACCTGCATGGGACTGTTGCAGTTATGTAGCTTGGTCCTCTTGTGGACTCTTAACAGTGGGAACAGGGGCTGTCTCTGATTCTTGCTGGCTTTTAAGACCCTATTCCTCATACTGGGTTGCCTCTTCCAACCTTCAACTTGGTATGTCATGTTTGAGTGGTATCCATGGGAGGCCTGCCCTCCTCTGAATAGAAATAGAGGAAGAGTGGAATGGGGGATGGGCAGAGGGAAGAGAGAACTGTGAGAAGAAGGAGGGGAAACAGTGGTCAGATTGTAAAATAAATAAATAGATGGATAGATAGATAGATAGATAGATAGATAGATAGATAGATAGATAGATAGATAGATAGATAATGTATAAGACAAAACCAAAACAATTCAAAAAACAAAAACAGTACATTAATAATATTTTTTAAAAGACCATGTTGCTGAAGATATCACATACTTATATCATACAGCATGGAGAAATATAGTTAGATGGAGAAAGTGAGGGGGTGGGTATGATTAAATGCATTGTATGCACCTATGACTTTTTCAAATAAGTAGTATCCCTGCTTATCCTTCCACCTTTGCTTTCAAAAATCCAGATCTATTTACATCATGATGCCAAATACTACCCTTGCTTTCGTAGCTCCTAGATCACCTCTCATATCCTTCTTGGTAGTTTGGATATGTTTCCCTTTCTATCTTATTACACAGGATCTTCCTAACCAGGCTAGTACTGTGCTTCTTCTTTTTCTTTTATTCTTGTTTTTAAAGATTTAAGTTTTAGTTTTAAATGTGTGATGTGTGTGTGTGGTGTGTGTGGTGTGGTGTGTGTGTGTAATGTGTGCATGTAGTGTATGTGTATCTGTTGTGTGGTATGTATATGTGTCTGTGGTGTGTGTGTGTGGTGTGTGTGTGGTGCGTTCATGGTGTGTGTGTGTGCATGTGGTGTGTGTATGTGTGTGTGGTATGTATGTAGTGTGGTGTGTGGGAAGGTATGTATGGTGTGTATGTGTGGTGTGGTGTGGTATGTGTGGGGTGTGTGTGTGTATGTGTGGTGTGGTGTGTGGGGAGATGTGCATGTGAGTGCTTTGCCTGTGGAAAACAAAAGAGGGCATTGGATCCCCTGAAGCTGAAGCTACAGATAATCGTGAGCTCTCCACCATAGATAATGGGAACCAAACTCAGTCGCTCTGCAAAAGGAATATGTGCTCCTAACTTCTCAGCTGTCTCTCCAGCACCACTGCTGTTCTATAGAAAATGTGTTATTGGCCTTAGATACCTTAAATTGTCAATCCTTTGCCTTTATAACATACATATGCTAATGGAGTATTCAGTGAATATACTCTTCCTAGTGAAAGTGAAATTACCTAACAGCAACAGAACCACGGATGTCTATCTTCTCTTGTTGCTCCCTCTGACTGCCTTTCACTGCCCTTTTGTACCTGAATTAGAACGAAGAGAAATATATGTTCTCCATGATTCTTTGAAATTGTCCAACTTTTACTTTAGTAGAGATGAGCAATGAATAGACTAATCTTCAAAGTGACTCCATTCAGAAAAATATTTTAAGATCCCTAAATACATTGATGACAAGTGAATCCTCTTAGATATTAAGGACCTTCACATCACACACCCAGACAAGAACCTCTATTTAAAAGTATTTAACAGAGAGTCAAATATCACAAAACAAATAGAGTATCACTTTCACGGATTAAACTCTTATAATGCAAACTCAGGTAAACTTGATTTACTACCAGACTCATGTCTGAAAGCTTTTACAGGACACTCATATTTTTAAAAAAAAAAATGAAAATGGCTGGGATAAAGACACATGCTTGATAGTCTTCTGAACACAGAGCCAAGCTACACAGTTAGAAATATATGTCTTCATCACTACATATTTTCCTAGGCTAAAAAGACACGTTCATACTTAATCCCCCTTCCTGCTATAAAAAGAATGGATCTGATTTTTATGGTCTCACATGAATTATTCTGTTATATTGTCATACTTTATACCTATTTGCAACTTTTATAAAACTGAGAAAAATTATTCTGCACCATGTATCTCAAATAATGTAGAATTCTACTATCATGAGATTTATCTAACAGATTGTAAACATAAATTTGGAACATAAGTGTTTAATTCTTTCATCTTTATAATGAATGGAAATTTAGTTATTTCTGAATACAGAAAGTATAAATTGAACATAAAAAAATCCTTTTCCACTGTTGATTAGTATAACTCAAAACATTTAGGACTTGCATACTTCTTTCCTCCACTACTCCACATTTACTTAAACATTTTTAGAAGTTGATATGGATTTGATTTCCTATTAATTAACTACATATTTATCAGTAACCTCTACAAACATGATTTAAACATAGATATTATCTGGTACTTTTTGCTAATTTGTGAAATTAAAAACTTATTATTCCACGTGAGTTTCCTTCTATCGAAATTTATGCTTTTTTCATATTTACTTATCTATTATATATTATCTATTATATATGTGTGGGTGTATTTGTATGTATGTGGAGGGAGTATGTGCATGCCAAGGTATAAATGTGGAGATCAGAGCACAGCTTTAAGAAATCATCTCTCTCCTTCCACTAAAGTGGGTCTCTCAGATTGAACTCAAGTCACCAGACTTGGCAACGAGTGTCTACTCTCTGAGCTATCTCACTGGCCTTAGAAGTTATATCTACTGATGCATTATTTAGTATCATAGAAAGAAATTTCATGTATTAGAAAACCCATGAAATTTTTGAGTTTCTTTTTTATTTCTCCACGTTTTCACCAGTGTACTTAGTTTATGCTGAAAAAAAAATATGTAANTATTTGTGAGAGTCCTGTCTAGTTTTTATGTCAGCTTGACACAGTTAGGGTAATCTGGAAAGAAGGAATCTTAACTGAGAAAATGCTTCCAGAGACTTGGCCGGTAGACAAGTCTGTAGGGCATTTTCTTTATTGTTATTTGATGTGGGAAGGCCCAGCTCAATGTGGGTGGTGTCACTCTTCGGCACATGGTCCTGGAATGTATAAGAAAGCATGTTGAGAAAGCTACCTCTGCTTCAGTTCCTGTCTCCAAGTTCCTGTCATGAGTTCCTGCCCTGAATACCTTCAGTGACAGAGTGTAACCTGAGAGTTGTAAGCTAAATAAACCCTTTCCTCCCCAAGTTTCATTTGACCAGTTTTTGTCACAGTAATAGACAACTAAGACAGCAATTAAATGCAAGTATTTATAGTATTTAAAAATTCAAAATACTTACACTTAATTGTTTACTTATGGATATAATTTAATATATTTGAAGTTTTACATGTAATTTCCCTTAAAAATTATTTTACTGGTTTGTAAAAATCCATTTATATTTCATAAAATAACTAAATTATTCAGTGTGTACTTTATAAAATACAGCACATGTCCATTTGTTAAGAATTCAAAGAACTGCCAGAGGCCATGTTGATGACAATGATCCATGCTTCCCCTACAGGAAATGTTGATGTCTGAGATCTGTGCTGCTGCTGTCTGCTATGGGCAAGGAAGAATTTTGTGCAGTGGTATTGATGATTGCAGACTCATAACTGAAAATGAGAGATATTGAAGCCTTCTGTGACAATCTCTCCCCTAACTACCTCCAAAAAAGAAACAAGGGAAGAAAGAGAGAAAGAAAGAAAGAAAGAAAGAAAGAAAGAAAGAAAGAAAGAAAGAAAGAAAGAAAGAAAGA
>LZPO01067511.1:4065-24711 GCA_001675575.1 Neotoma lepida
CTTATCTGAGTCTTTCACAAGAACTGCCACCACGGCTATCATGTGGAGGCATGGGGGCCAGCCGGCCACCACGGTTGTCCAATTTTTTTGAGAAGTAGGCCACCAGCTTTTTCCAGGGCCCAAGCTTCTGGGTTAAGACTCCCTTGGCTACCCCCTGGTGTTCATCAACATATAGAGTAAAAGGCTTAGCTCCGTCAGGGAGGCTTAAGGCTGGGGCTGATAACAGGGCCCTCTTTATTTGGTCGAAGGCTCATTGTTGCTTCTTTCCCCAAACAAAGGGGACATTGGACTTGGTGAGAGGGTACAGAGGGGCTGCTAGCTCAGCGAAGCCTGGTATCCAGAGGCGGCAGAAACCGGCGCTGCCTAGGAATTCTCTTAGCTTTTGGGCGCTAGTGGGGGGTGGGATTAGGGCGACAGTCTGTTTGCGGCTTTCTGTCAGCCACCGTTGCCCTCCTTCCAGCCGGTATCCTAGGTAAGCCACTTGCTTCTTACATATTTGAGCCTTTTTAGCGGAGGCTCTATATCCCAACTCTCCCAATCTCTGGAGCAGGGCCCCCGTACCTTCAAGACAGTCCTGTTCAGTCTCTGCTGCCAAAAGCAGGTCATCCACGTACTGCAGGAGGGTCAGGTTAGGATGGCTGATTCTGAAATCGGCTAAGTCTTGGTGCAGGGCCTCGTCAAACAGGGTTGGGGAGTTTTTAAACCCCTGTGGAGAATCTGGTCTCAGGGTCCTTCCATTTGAAGGCAAAAATAGGTTGGCTTTGGGGGCTCAGCCGCAGGCAGAATAATGCGTCTTTCAGGTCTAGCATGGTATTCCAGACATGGCTTGGAGGTAAGCTGCTTAACAGATTATAAGGATTAGGAATGGTGGGGTGTATATCCTCTGTTCTCCAATTAACCTCTTGTAAGTCCTGAACTGGCCGGTAGTCCCCCATACCTGACTTTTTTATTGGCAACAGGGGGGTGTTCCAAGGGGATTGGCATGATTTTAAGATGCCCAATTGCAAGAGTCTCTGAATGTGAGGTTGAATACCTTCTTTTGCCTCTTTACTCATTGGGTACTGGTGGATCGACACAGGGTTTGCCATGGGCTTTAAGCATATCACTAGGGGTGCTTGGTTTGTAGCCAGTCCCATCCTGGCGGTCTCCACCCAGGCTGTAGGGAATTCGGCGAGCCACTTGGGGTCTAATGGTGGCGGCAGGGTTGAGGGCAGTTCGTGCAGCCAATGTTCATCCTCCAGGTGGAGAGTTAATGCCTGGAGAGGCTGCCCCCCTAGGCTGGCAACTGAGGCTCCTCCCTCACGGAAATGGATCTGTGCCCCGACCTTTGAGAGAAGATCCCTCCCTAGTAGTGGGTAGGGGCAGTCTGGCACCAACAGGAACGAGTGAGTGACCTGTCCTGTGCTAAGATTGACTTTCCGCTCAGTTGTCCATCGATACAGTTTTCCCCTGGTTGGCCCCCTGGACCCATGAGGCCTTGGTGCTCAGGGGTCCTGTGGATTGTATAAGAACGGAATATTGAGCTCCTGTGTCAACTAGGAACGTTACTGGTTGGCTCCCCACATCAAGGGTTATCCAGGTCTCAGTGGGGAGCTCCTGGCCCTGACTCCCCTAATCCTCATCCTCCAGAGACAATACTGCCACCAGCTTCTTCAGCCCCCGGGGCTGGATCTTCCTTGGGCAGTCTTTTACCCAGTGGCCCTTCTCTTTGCAGTATGCACACTGGTCCCGTTCCACTCTTGGCCTTCTTCTGTCTCACAGGTTCCTACTCTGCCTAGGTTTATCCTGTCCTGGGTTTCTCACTACAGTGGCCAGAATCATAGTTAGTTCCTGTTGCGCTTTTTGTCTCTCCTGTCCTCCCTCGATTCCTGCTCCTTGCGCAACCTTTCTTCCTTTTCCTCCGGAGTTTCTCTTTTATTAAAAATCTTTTCTGCCTCCTTAACTAGATCCTGTGAGGTATATCCCTGCAGTCCCTCAAGCCACTGTAATTTAGTGTGGATATCCGGTGCTGATTGTCCAATAAAGGACATGATCACATTGGACTGTCTGTCTGTGGCAAGGGGGTCGAAGGGAGTGTACATGCGATACCCCTCCATCAACCTCTCAAGGAAACCTGCAGGCGTCTCTTCCGCCTCCTGAACTATCGCATGTACTTTAGCCAAATTAGTGGGGTGCCTTCCTGCCCCTTTAAGACCCACCAGGAGATTCTGGTGGTAGAGACAGTGTCACTCCCTACCAGGGACAGTATTATGATCCCAGTCAGGTCGGGTCAGGGGAAAAGCTTCATCAATCTCATTAGGCAGTTGGGTAGGTCGGCCGTCATCTCCCGGCACATTCTTTCATGCTTCCAAAAACACATGCTGTCTTTCCTCAGTAGTGAGGAGGGTCTGCAAAAACTGGCTACAGTCCTCCCAGGTGTGATGATGAGTCAGCAGAATGGACTTAATCAGTCCCAACAATGCCTGGGGGTCCTGTGAGAAAGAAGGGTTATGAGTTTTCCAATTATAAAGGTCTGAGGCTGAGAATGGCCAATATTGGATCTGGCCGCCTACAGAGTGGAGGGGGAGTGCCTGTGAGGTCCAGACACTCTCTGATTCCCCCGTTCACTTGCAGCAGAGGCACAAGCGAGTGCTGGGGGGTGGGGATGGCTCTCGAGCAGCCTCTTCCACCCCAATGGAGTCAGGGGAGGGAGCAGAGCTCCTTCTCCGAGGCTGAGGAGGACTTTCAGGCTGTGGTTGGGGCTGGGCATAAGGTGGCAGTGGGTCTAGGAGTAGGAGGTCGTCCTATCCTCCTGGGAGGACAGGTGGGCCCTTGGACTTCTGTCTCAGGGGCTCCATGAAGGGATAGAGAGAAGAAGTAGTAGGTGGAGCAAATGGGAGGGGGATAAGCGGAGTGGAGGTCGGGGGAGACGGCGGCTTGGGAGATGAGGAAAGGAAAGGTTTTACCCAGGATGGAGGGTCTTGGGTCAGGTTTTCCCATACGGAGATGTAGGGCACTTGGTCAGGGTGCCCAAGGTGTCCGGGTTGAAAGACCCATGCCTTAACCTGCAAGATAGTTTCAACATTAAAGGTTCCGTCTCTCAGCCAGCCAACCTCGAAAGTGGGCCACTCAGAGGAGCAGAAGGTTATCCATTTTTTTCTTTTTGACCTCCAGCAAAGAGTTGTGGGCTCGGGCCACAACTTCCTTCCAGTGATCTAGAGTGAGACTTAGAGGGGTGGTTAGCTGCTGTCCCATTTTGAGGGGGCTGAGTTCGAGGATAAGAAATACAGAGAAGACGGCAACACGGAGGACAAACACAAACCGCTCGGCAGCCGAATGGTAGTAAAATGAAAGTATAAATTCAGATGGGGGCAGCCATCTGCTGGTGGACTCCCCAGGGAGGAGGGACACTTGGTCCCTCTCTTTTTCCCAGACGACCCTGGTGAAAGGCTCCAGGGTGGGACCAGGGGTCTCAAAGCATGTCTGCCTCCCCCACTGGCCCAAAAACAGAGTCAGGTCCTGCGCAGGCACAAAATACAGATGCCAATATGACCAGACAAAAAGACAAACATGATGGACACAAAACGGCTGAGCTCAGTCTTACCTCCAACTGGTTCAGGAATTGGGGGTCTAGGGGTCGCCCCAAATATCGGTGGAACCTCCAAATGATAGACTCCCAGACTTGGGGTTCTATCGAATCCTGGCGGATGCCCCAGACACCCAGGCTCCAGTCCAGTAGATGCAACAAGCAAAAGGATTTTATTAATTTCGTTTGCAAACGGGCCCTCCACACCGGGAAGTGGGAGAGGCCTTGAACAGCATTTTTAGGCAAGTTTTAAAGGCAAAAACCTCAAGATTAGCATAATTCGCAGGCTGTTGTACAATTGGCTGGTTTGAAGGTTGCTATGAGCAGGCTTTTTGGGTTTTTTTCCTGGTAGGGTGTGGGTATGGAGTGCTCTTGGGGTGGTGGCTGTTTCTTTTTCATGGAAAACCCACAAAGTGCTCTGTCTTGGCCATGTGTCCTTATCCTAGGCTAACATCTGGTCTCATGGCCTGGTCTTGGGACTAGGCTTAGTTTCTTAATTCTTTTTATAGAAATGACAGAAAACCATGGTTGGGGTCTTTTAGTCCTTTCAGGTCCTTCTCAGACAAGCAGCCTCCCTGGCTCCTCTTGGGCCATTGAATGAGTTCTCCTTGGTGTCAGCAAAGATAGCACCTTCCTGGGAGTATCTTTGTGGGCTTCTCAGAGTCTGAAAAAGAGAGTTGAGGCCTCATCTTTGCAGGCCCTCATGGCTGCTGCCCATCACCCCATTCGGCTGCTGTGATGTGCACTNCTGGTTGAGGTGCCGAGGATGGACAAGGNGGGAGACCTGCCCTGACCAAACCCCAGACCCCCTGGAGGATGTTCCAGACCACATGGAAGTGAGACTATCCTGCCCAGCAGGTGGGAAGAAGGGGATGAAGATCATGTTTGTAAGAGCCTGTGTAACACCCCGCTCCAGGACTTCTTTGCAGAGATCTGCTGAGCTCCCTCCCCACTATGCTGGGTGCAGAGTTTGAGACCTGCCCCCTGCAAAGCCCTAAGCTCCGCCCCCTCCATGGCTCTAAGCCCTATTGCTTCTGCCTGTGGTTCNTCCCTGCTTCAGTTCAGTACACNGTGCTCAACCAGTGGATACATTTCTGGTGCGTGGCTTGCGTCCTAACTCCCGCCCCTCGGAACTTTCTTTATTTCTTCCTTTGTTTCTCATCTTCACTCTGGCCAGCTCATCAGCCTGAACGCACGCAAGCTCTGCTNGGTGAACTGAAAATGCGTAGGTCTTCGGGTACACGGTGAGTTCTCCTTCCGTGGGGTTTCCACTGACAAAAGTGCTCACGGGGCCTGTGTGTGGTNGCCGCTTTTAGTTAGGACTGTGATGTTTCTCATGGCCCTCACAAAGTGCNTGGTCCAAATGGTTCATAAAAGCCAAGAACAAGGGCTGGGCTTGGCGCCCCAAGGCCAGAAGGCCGGGACCCTAGTTTTCCTCTGTGAGGGGTTTGCTCTGCACAGGTTACCCGCATATCCGCTCCCCAGCGCTTCTGGTGAATGATGGAAGGTATTTGGGGGCCTGGAGATCTGCAGTGTGCAGGACAGTCCTCAGGGGTCCAGACATAGGTTTTAAAATTTAGCACTTTACACTTGGAATCGTGGTTCATTATGGGTTATGTCTTGCAAGCTGTTGGAGCCATTGACCTCTGTTTGCTTTTTTTNCCCCTTAAGGGCATGCAGTCTTTTTTTTCTGTGCCATTTCCTAGTGTAATTATCATAGAGCCTTTGTTGTGCTGTTTCGGCCTTCCTTTGATTTCATTGCCGTGTGTGTCCTGTCCCAAGGTGACTCCGTGACGTGGTGCTTACCACCATGTTGGTGGATGATAGTGAATTTCCAGAGTTCAGTTCTCCATCTTTGTCCTCGTCCAAATGTCGCTAGCCAATTTGTGTCGTGTGCCTTGCTATAGAACTTTGAGCAATAACTTTTCCTTTTATTGNTGNTTACAGAGAGTGGAAATCCTCACCTTTTGAGTGTTTTGATCAGTGAGCATAGTATACTTTTTAATGTTAATTTCTCTTAGCGAGGTTTTAATAGTTTTCTCTTCTAAACAAATCTCTCAGTGGTTGTGCCAATATTTTTAATATATTTTGTTTATTTTAATGTTATCGAAGATGTCATTTTAAAAAATTCTCTTCATATATTTGTTTCTAGTTCATTTATTTATTTATTTATTTATTTATTTATTTATTTATTTATTCCAGGCATAGAGAGGGTTTTTGCCCCTAACTTATCTTCTAACTTTGCCAAAATATTTCTGACCACCCGGTGATGACTTTTCCTGGAGCATGAAGTATTTCCTATGTAAAAGATTATTAAAAATTATTCTTTGAAAAATTTATTCAGTGTATCTTAACATATTCTTTCCCATCCCCAACTTCTCCCCTTAACTCCTCCCAAACCCACCCCTACCTCCTTAACTTCTTATCTTTTATTTTGTTAGATGTACTATTAATACATATGTATGTGGGGTTTTATGCATGTGTCTGCTGGTGCCCAAGAGGGCCAGAAGACGATGTTGGACCCCTGCAGCTNGAGTTATGGGTTATGTTCAACTTCCTGTCATGAATCCTGGAATTTGAACTTGAGTCCTCTGCAAAAGCAGTACACACTCTTAACTGCTGGGCCATGTCTCTAGTACTCTTTTTTTTTTAATTTAAGAACCCATTGACTCCAAGTTGTGCTCTCCACATACTTCTGGATATAGGGCCATCTACTTGAGTATGGTCAACCTACCAGTAGCCACACCCTTAACAGAAATCCTGACTCGCCCTTTCCCAGAAGCCATCAACTGTCCATAACTCCTCAGTTACAGGTTGGGGCCTCATGACTCCCTTCCTATTTCATAGTAGAATGTTCACTTACTTTCGTGCAGGTCTTGTATAGGCAGCCACAGCTGCTGTGAGTTCATGAGTGCAGCATCCTGTCATATCTTGATGACATTATTTCATTCTTGTCCTTCACCACCATGGGTTCTTACAATGTTTTCTCCCCCTCTTCCAGGATAGCCTTGGATGTGTGTATGACATAGATGTCCCCTTTGTGGCCTAGNGCTCCATAATCACTTGTTCTCTGCACCTGGGCTGGTTCTGGGTTTCTTAGTTAACCACCATTCCCTGCTCAATGACAGACACTCCACTGATGATGTGTGGGAGCTGCACTAATCTATGGGTAGAAATATACAAATTTAGAGCNCAAGTGCTACTATGTCAATTTAGTAAAATTATCATAGTAGATTTACCTCTGGGACCTTTGAGCTCCCCAACTATGAGTTCTTGGTCAGATTTGCAGGCCTTAAATCCAACCAGAAAGCAGTTTATCGGAATAACATTTTTCCATATTGTACTCAGGGACGGATTTTCCCATGCTGGTCCTTATTGCAGTTCACAGGACTCACAGCTAGGGAAGGAGACTGATGACATTTTCCTCTCAGCAACCTGCATAGTACCTTCTAGTACTATTAGAGCTAGCTAGCAGAGCAGAAGCTTACAGGTCAGCTTCCCATTTCACTACAGATGTTCTGGGGTTTCCATTGCAGGACACCCCATCATGCCTTCCTGTGAGCCCAGGGGATCAAACTCTGGTTGTCAGGCTTGTATAGCAAGCATTTTTTCTTGATGAGCCATCTCCTGGGCCCAAATTTAAAAAATTAAAATTATTTTTACTATTGCTACTACCACTACTACTACTCCTACTAGCAGCAGCAGTAGCAGGAGTGTGTGTGTGTGTGTGTGTGTGTGTGTGTGTGTGTGTGTGTGTGTGATGTGTGTGTGTCTGTGTGTATGTGTGTGTGTCTGTGTGTGTCTGTGTGTGTATACATACAAAGGTGTACATGGCCAGGGCATGTGGAAGTCAAAGGACAGCTTTCAGGAATTAGTTCTTTCCTTCCACTATGACATCTGGGGAATAAACTTGGGACTTCAGGCTTGCTCAGCAAGTGCTTTTACCCACTGAGCTATCTTGTCCCCTTTACTATAAAAGTAATGTTAACTTCATAAAAAGAATGGAGAAGTATTCCCTGTTTTATTTTCTGAAAATCTTCTTGTCACATTGCTCAAATTTTTCTTGAAATATCAGATATTATTCCCTAGTAAAATCATTTAGGAGAGAGGTTTGCTTTATGGGGATATTTTCAATTCTGAACTCAATTTTTTAAAACTTAAAACATTTAAAAGATGTATTTTGGCCGGACAGTGGTGGCACACACCTTTAATCCCAGCACTTGGGAGGCAGAGGTAGGTGGACCTCTGTGAGTTGGAGGCCAGCCTGGGCTACAGAGTGAGTTCCAGGACAGCCAGGACTGTTATACAGAGAAACCCTGTCTTGAAAAACCAAAAAAAAAGAGATGTGTTTTGTATTTTATGTGTATGGATGTTTTGCCTGCTTGTGTATCTGTGCACCACGTGCATGTGGTGCTCATGAGGTCAGAAGACGGTGTTGGATCCCCTGGAACAGGAGTTAACTGAAGATTGTGAGCCACCATGTGGGTGCTGGAATTGAACCTGTGACCTCTGAGAGAGCAGCAAGTGCTCTTAACTGCTGGGCTGTCTCTCCAGCCCCTTTAAAAATTTTAATGACCCCTTCTACTTTAAAGAGGTCTTTAGAAACAATAATCATTTAGTTATACAGCTAACCAAAANACTGTTCTGTAAAAATCATCCAGCTTTTGTTATCTTAGTTGACAANGTCTGAGCACTGCTGCTTTTNCTTGGGTCACAGATATTCTGCCCTTGGTCTCTTGCCTTCAGGTATAGCTCAGTCTGTGATCACTTGGCATCTTGGGTGCCATTAACTGCTTTGTATGACTTCCAGTGTGGGATCCAGACAATGCCTCTGCTTTCTGTCTGAACTCTGAGTGAGGCAAGCAGGGCNGCCTGCTGATAGGCTGCTAACGTGGATCATATGGCAGTTTTAAAATTTGTGCTTTCCTGGTGATTCTCTCCTGGTGATTCTCTCTACAATTTTCTATACTGGGTATACTCATTTCTACTTACTGCTTACATTCTCTCTGGGTGTGTGAGCNGTGAGTTCTTGGTGTATTGCCTACCTAGGCTGTCCTCCAGCTTCTGTGCTCAAGACAACTTCATGACTCAGCCTTTTTATTTTCTGGGACTACAGGTCTCCTTGATTTCCATTAAGTTCCTGTCAATGTCTGTAGAATTTGTTTTGATATCCATACTTTAAATTTTGATTAACCTGTATAGATTTTAATAAATTGTTTTAATTATTTTAGAGAAACGCTTTGTTTCATCTGTGTTCTTTATAGTTTGTTCATTTGCTATTGGGTTGATTTTTGCTTTTTGTTAGTCTTTTCATTCTTTTCCTCTAGAATTTATCTCCTTTAAAGTTGTATTACTTGTCTGTTTGTTAAAATGGAGTATCAGGCCATTGGTTCAAAACTTTTATGGTTTTATAATGTAGTAATTTTGAAATTATTAAGTTGATTAATTTTTAAATTTTCTTTTACGTGTATGCATGTTTTACCTGCAAGTGTGTATGTATTATACCTTGTGTGTGTTTGGTGCCCAAGGAGGTCAGAAGAAGGCATCAGATCCCCTGGAACTGGAATTAAAGATGATTGTGACCCACCATGTGGGTGCTGGGAATTAAACCCAGCTCCTCTGCAGGAGCAGTAAGTGCTCTAAACCGCTGAGCTAGCTCTTCAGCTCTCAGTTAATTCTTAATTAACTAATTTAAGATTTTAATTTAAATAACTGCTTCAGTTGTATCTCATAAATAATGTCATTTTAATTTCATTCAGCTGAAAATAGTTTAATTCCCATCTGATTTCTTCTTTGACTTATGGGTTATTAAAAATTTCCTGGTAACTTTCAAATATTTTTGGAATTCTGGATAAGGTTTGTTGCCAGTTTGCCGTTTAATTTTGTCCTGGTCATACAACACATTGTACAACTTCAGTCTTTGGAAANGTTCAGTTAAGAGCCCTTATTGGTTATATTAAAATATAAGTTTATTTTTTTGTGTTACCACCCTTAGAATAGGACAAATAACTATAAACAGTTCTTCAGTAATATGTTGAATTTTAAATGCGTATATTGGAGTTCCTAGGGAAGCGGAGTGAGGTAAATGAGAGTTCATTAACTTAGCAGAATAGATACCCTTCATTTATTGGTGAAATAGACACACAGTGTAAAAGTTTTCACACTTGATTTTTGGAATTTACTACTTTGGAGATTAGTATTTTGATGGTTCAGCACAATTCTATACCAGTCATGTCCCAGATGTGCTGAGTCTGTGAAATAACTGGGACTTTTCAGAGAGCAAATAATATGGTGACTGGTGTAGCTTAGGGTTTCAGAGGCAGCCTGGCTATGGAAATAATCCTCAGTGTGGTTGCTTGGGCACATCATCTGGCAAGCCATTTAGCCTCCCTGTTTTTGTTTCCATGTGTAAAATACAAGCAAAGACAGGTTTTTTNCCTGGTTTTATATTAGAAAGTTTCAAATGAAGGGGGTATGAGGGGGACTTACATGGCCAATGTATTTAATTGCATGTTCTAGATACTATATTATATGTTTAATTTTAAAAGTGTGATATAAACTTAAGATCTTTTTGTATTTTGACAATGTGGTAAATTTAACTTAAGGGGAAAATCTATTAATANCAGCCATTGTATTCGCAGATAAAAGGAGCAGGGCCCTGAACACTTCCACATGGGTAAAATCTGTTTGAGTTTTCAAATGCACATTTAAAATGAGGGATGTAAAGGACATTCCTTAATCTCATAATAATGGGAAAAGGAAATAAACAGAAAGAAAAGGAAGGAAGAAAGGAAGCAGTGAGGGGGAATGTAAGGAGTGAGGAAAAAAGAAAAGAAGGCAGTAAAATAAATAGAAAGACAGGGCAACTGTTTTTCATATAGAAATGCTGGTGACATACTTTTAAAAATCAGCAGTGACCATAATAAGTCCAAATTTTTATCATTATGAAGCTTTTTACTGGATGTCCAAGCCAGCCCCATATGAAATCCATACATTAAATTATATTAATATTATTCAGAGTAAAAGAAAATTCCATATTGTCTATAGACATATTTTCATTTTTTATATAATTTAATATGGTACCTGACTTTAATATCAGTGCACCAGTTAAAGAGTCCAGTGTTTTTCTGTAAATGAGAGGCAAGTGAAGTTTTTCCTGCTAAGCAGATATCAGATGACAGGAAAGTGGGGGTACTCTAGAGTGTTCTGGGATTAAAAAAAAAAAAAACAAGCCAAAACAAAACCCACAACATGTTCCAGATAGGAACATACAAAAGATGAAACTAAAAACAAAAAGTGGAAGATACAAAAATATGACAGAACCACCTAAAGGGAGAGACTGCCTACCTGATGAGTAGGAAGGCTGGGTATCCTGTGGCTCCCAGTTCTCTGTTAATTCATCCCCAGAATTAAAGAAAACGCAATCCGAACTCNTTGCAGCCGAGAGTATACCGGGGAATTGGCATGCAGATCCCCACATACGCATGAAAGAACAAAAGATAAGGGACAGGAAAGTTACATTTGGGTCTGTGGAACAAGAATTAGGGACGTTTCCTAGCAGACATCATGCCCTGTAATGGACTGAGAAAAATAAATAAGTAAGAAAATGAAAACAAGCAAACAAACAAAAAAAAGTAAGGCAGTGCAGAGCTAGCAGAGAAATCGAGGGATTTATCCCTGGAACAGAAAAGAAAGCTCAGAGACAGACTCAAACCAGATGGAACGCAGTGTTGCCAGACATCGGCAAGTGTTCTCTGGGGTTTTACAAAAGATGGTTGCTGCTGAATGAGAAAACTTGGTCCATGCCACACGTACATACTGTGCTGGGTGTGGTGATGCACTCATGAAATCACAGCTTTTGGGAAGCAGAAGCAGGGGAATAACTTCAAGTTCAGGACAACCTGGTCTACATAGTGAGACTCTGTCCCAAACAAAACAACAACAACAAAACAAATTGCGTGCTGAAGTTTGAAAATACATATCTCGGCAGGTAGATGTGCTAAAAATGCATGCACCTAACATTTCATATCCAAAGGAGGCAATTCTGGGAAACACCCCAAGGGATCACAGAGCTCAATTTTACTAGTTTACTTAAGTGAGCACAAATGAACAGTAAAAGGCCGGAGGGCAGTCACCACCCCTGCAGTGTTAAGGGTGCAAGTCACTCTTAAAGTGCGTTGTTAGTGGCTAGTTCCAGCAGGTTGTGAATAGCCTGAAAGGAAGTAGGTGGGAGAAGGAACAAGAGTGTCCCTGAGGGTTCAACCTGCTAGAATCTGGGGTAGCCACAGGCTGACATCAAGGTTATGACCTTTATATTCTGTGCCTCTTCTTTCTTCCTTCCCTCTGTCCCTTCCAGATAGCCAATTCCTTCCCTCTTTCTGCTACTTACATGGCAGGGAAGAAAATCCCACTGACTTTGGAGATCCTTTGTGTCTCTGCCACTCAGGAATCNGTTTTGGGAGAGCCCCCATCTGTGGACCCCCATGGCAGAGCTCAAGCCCCTGCTTTGACTCTAAGTTGGGGAAGAGCAGAGTTAGTGTGCTTCTGGAGGAAGTGATCTCTGCTGCTTGCTTGGGGTGAGAGCAAGGAAGAGATGTCAGAACAGGAGCAGCTGTGCTCAGGTGTAATCATTGAAGTATGGAGACCAGTCTGAAGGATTAGTGGGAAGATGTGGAAGGAATGTGTGGAAAATTTGAGTGAAGGTCAAGAGGGTGTGTTGTCCAGGGAGAGAAAAATTAGTCCACTAAGTGGGTGTCTGTTATTTCTAGCAAGGCCCACTATTTCATAGGGTTTCAACAAAAAATATGTTGTCCTGAAGAATGCTGGGAATGAAAGAACTGTTGTGGGGACAAAAATAGTTGAATGATGTCTAGAAATTTGGGAGACGAATACATTGTTTTTGAGACAAAGTCTCCCAGTTACACCAGTTTATAGTCCCTGCAACCGGGTACAAAAGGCTCTGATGTCTCCTTATCTTCCTCAAGGCTTGTTAACATGTTTTAGAGAGCAGCTACTTACCCTAGTGGAATGCATTGGTCCCTCAGTGTGGCTTTGATTTTTATTTCCCCACTGATTGTTGCTTCTGAGCATCTTTTCACTTTGCCATTTGTATGCCTCAAAAAATGTCTGTTTCTGTCCCTTGCTTACATTTCATGTAGGTTTTTGTACTGTTGAATTGTACATTTTTTGTTTTGAGATACAGTCTCTCCCTAGTTAACCCAGAGTGGTCTCAGCCCCTTGAATGCTGGGATCAAAGGCTTTGTATCACCTCAGATTCAGAAGAAAAATATGATTTTTTTATGAGAACCAAGATGGTAGTCAGTGTAAAGGGGGAATCAAGGTGATAATCAAGATTAAGGTTAAGTGTGAGAACAACCTTAATGGGAACTTAAGGGAAATATGGAATTCATGAGACTACTGATTGAGAGCATGGGGCATAAAATTCCATGCTGGAAGTGAATGAATGAAGGCCATGAGGAAGGCAATTAATGATGCGACAGAATGGAGTGTAGTGATTGTTGAAGATGCAGGGCTGTCTATGTGTGCCTGAAAATGGATTGTGGGGAGTGAAGGTAAGCAGAAAACCCATTGTCAGGTTGGCGTTCTATGGGACTATGAAGAGCTTCGAACATGTGGGACTTCTGGGAAGGAGACTGTATAAGAAGGGCTAGGTAAAAGTTGATAAAAACATAGGGAAATAAGGGAGTGAAAACTTATTCCAGCAGTGAGCAAAACAGAGAGAAAAGTCCCAGTCATTGAAGATGTAGCTTTCTAGGGACAGAGTAAGTAACCTGGAGATGGGGGATCCAGATGCTATTCTGACCTCCACTCCTGACCCTAAAGCAATGGAACACAGATACATACCTGCTGTACCCTGCGGCTCTTCTCACTCCACATGTAACAGTGGCCGTGCGACTGGAGCTCCCTGGGGGAAAGAATTTGGCTCCAGAAGACCTATAGGCCACTCTGACAACTTCTACAACCATTGCATCACTACCCAAGTCAGCGATAAAAAGCATTTCTGCTTCTTCCAGGCCCACAAATGTCACAGTTCCACTGCNTTCTTGTGAGTATCATGTCTGGCAAGGTAAGGATCAGGCCTAAAATATGTTACTAAACTTGGTCCTTCATTCCTTCACTTTAGGGAACAGCATGGGCCCTTGCCTGCTGTGAGTACCTCAAAGAAGGAGCAGGGGACAAGCCTGAAGAGGCACCTGGATCGAGGACTGATGAGGAATATGTCTGTTGCCCCTAAATTCTACAAGCATAGCAAGGAGTTGACTGTTGAACCAGAAAAACGCAGTGAGTGTCTTTGGTGGGCTAAGGAACCATAGCTTAGGTGGAGGGAGCATGAGTAAAATTCTGTCAGCATCCCTGTCTTGAAATTACAGTGTGGCTGTTGGTAATCAATCACTCATCAAACCAGTGTCAGGACTTAAATGCTTTGGAGAAATGTTCAAGTCCGATGCTTATATTTTACATAGGTAGACTTTTGTTGTTGAGTGGTAAGTTGGTTGTTTTGAGACACTGTCTTGGTAGTTAGCCCAAAATGTTCTCAGACCCGTAATCCTCCTGCATCATTCTCCCCAGTGGCCATTCACTTGGAAAAGAAAGCTGTCCCAGAGCTGGGAAAGATACATAGTGTGACAAAGCCTCCAAACGGAGCTGGACTATTTGGAATGATGGTGACAGTGAGGCTTATCTAAGCTGTGCCTGGTGTTTTACAGATGGGAAGGAGCGCACTGTGCACAAGAGTGAGGCCAGGCCCAGCAAAGCACCCCAGAAGGTAAGGAGACTCTGTTGCTTATGGGAGGTGGCTTCCAGAAGCTGCTTCCCAGACCCCTTGTACTGTGTCCTAATGACATGTGTTCCATCCCCAAGTCTACCATGACTTACTGTGTGACCTTGGGATTAACTACATCTTCCTGAATTTTAGTATGAACTGAAAATTAAAGGTAAGCCTCGATGATCTTCAAGGTCTTCAAGTTCTGACGTCCTGGGTTGCTGTGTTCATCCTACCACATGCTCATCTCTCCTCTTTTCATGGTTGGCCTGGTACCCAAATTCCTCCTATTGTCTCTACTCCAGCAGAGAAAATTTCAAGGACCACTGATGTGCAGGCAGCCTCAAGAACATTCAATTCTGCCCTATACTCCAGGGACCTTGGAGCAGCAACCAATGATTTCTTTTTCCCGGGAGCCTCGTGGCCCCTCTGCCAGGCCCAGAAGGTGAGTTGAATAAGGACCTAAAGCCAGCTGTATCTCGTATTATTCCATGTTCAACACTGTGGNTGGTGCCAAAGGCGTAGGCAAATAAGAAAGGAGAAGGAGGAGCGGGAAGGCAGCGCCTCAGATGGAGGAGTGAAGAGAGGACACTCAGGCTTGAGAATTCCTAAATCTTGAGGGTTTGGATAAGTGATTTCATCTTTCCGATAATATGTTTTCCAGTAGCCAATCTGGGCAAACAGTCTACATTTATAACATTGACAAGAGAGCTAGAAGAAGGTGTACCACATAGTAAGCCTTCAATATGCCTGGGCTGTTACTCCATATTACAATAGGTGGACGTGAGAGAAGGTTCTGTTGGAATTTGGGGTCATGATGAGGAGGACCATAGTGGCCTAGAGGAATGCTAAAGGCAGCAGAGAAAACTTCCTAGAGAAGGACCTGGCTTGTCCTTCATTGTGGGGTTTTTCTCCCTCTCACCCGCGGCTCAGTGGGGGAGGGGGGAGGAGACAGAGTCACAGTGAGGTTCTTGGACTCCGGGAGACCAGCATGGAGGGGCAGATCTGATTTAATGTGTATGCTCACTGGCATATATGCATACATTACTCAATCAACTAAGGTCAGATCGAGTTACTGTCCAATGAGTCTGAGTGACATGCAACCTGTGTTATGTGAGGGTGTCCGGGGGGAGGGGGGCGCAGTATGTCCAGGCAGCGTGTCCGCAGACAAAGTGCAGGAAGCAGACAACGCCCTGGGCTTTGATGCCAAATTAGAAGGTCTCCAGTTATCTGGGACTCCATTATGAGTCATCTAGTGTTCCAGAGACTCAGGCCTGCTCAAGCAGCCACAGGAGGTGTTGGCGTGTCTCACATTCCCTGTCTTTTAGTGACACCATCTGAACAGAGACTGACCCTTCACTTCATAACTAGTGGGGATTGGGCAAAATGGAAGCAAGAGCCAGTCCCTGAAAAAGGAGGGACTCACATCTTGCCAGCTGCTTCGCAGATTAGAGCCTAGTCACTTTGGATTCTTCATTGTCTTTATTGTAGCCCTAGGAAGAAAGGTCTAGCATAAATTAGTGTCTCAAGAAAAATACAGAAGTTTTAAAAGGAAACAGGCCAAGAAAGTGCCTAGTTCAAAAGGACTAACATTTTCGAGTCATTCAGATTTTCCCAGCCTGGTTTGCAAACCGCTGGTCCTGCAAGTGTTCTGGTAGTAGGTTTCCACCCNAGGGTTTAATCCCCTCCTCTCCTTGGTTCCAGATTCTCAAGTGTGATCCTGCAAACCGGTGCCACCCCTGGCCCTCTTCTACTGCAGCCACAGGTCCTGGCAAAGTAGTGGGGTCCAGGTCCCCGGGAGGGAGTGAACTTAGTGGATGGGAAGAGCAAAAAGCCTTGGGGTGGGGGTGGGTGCTGGAGGGAACTGGGCACTTAAAGGGGCACCTGTGGTGGTGGGAGGAGGTGTGGTTTCCNGGCTGCCACTATCTAATGCCATTTCCTTTGCAGGTCCCTAATGCCACCAAGCAGGATTCTCTTGCTGCTGCCTTAGAGTGGCAGAAGAAGCTGGAGGCTGCCGAGGCTCTGTTGGCCCTGAAAAACTCCTCTCAGGCTCCTCCTGATTCTGCGTCTCTGCAAAAGCGTGGCAGCATGCCAGGTAGCTGGCTTCTGTAAGATGGAACGTGGGCTTGGGGCATTTGGGAAATTGGAGCGGTTGTGGTAAACTGGTTGTACCTGGGAACCTGGATTTTGGACCGCCTTGGGTCAGACACTTCAGTTCCTCAGTGCGATGTACTCAGGAGATTGGTACTCAGGGGCCTCTCAGTGAATCTTCAGTTCTCAAGTGTTTCTGCTCAACAGCAAATAGCCAGGTCCTGAAGTTAAAACAAAACCAGCGGCAGCACAGCAACAACAAAAGACCCCTGTAGACTGAGGCTCCCCAAGGTAGCCAGGTCTTCTCGGAGTTCAGGAGCGTATCAAGTGGAAGAAATAGAATTAAGTGTAANGACTCCCAGCCCAGGGCAGTGTCTCCAGTCCACTGTAGACTGAAGAGGATTGCTGGGAGGTTGGGGATGGGGAATAAGGGTCTGGAATGGAACTGAAATCATGCTGACAACTTCAGATGTAGATGTGAAGCCTGGCTGCTTCCCAGTCGCTCTCACTGCTCCATCCAGTCAGGAACTCAGAGGAGAATTACATAGTTGGGGAGGCTGGAAGGGAAGGCTGAGCCCCGATGAGAAAACAAAACAAAAACCTCGATGAAGTGTGTTAGCGGGAAGCAACTTTGGATGGTGAACATACTGGAACAAAGGGCAATGTATGAAGCTGGAGAACTTGCTTCTCACAGAGGTCTGGCAGAGTGGGTGATGCAGGCTGAGCCAGCAAACCTCAGCGAGGGGTGTAAGGAAATGTACCACATCCCGGACACAGGGAGGATCGTATCTATAGACTCCAGGGTGACTAAAAGGACTGGTGGCTGTGGCTGAGAAACTGTAGGGCCAAATAAGGGGATATGTCTGTTCCTGGTTTCAGTGACAAATCTTAGATTGGGTGGGACACCAAATTGTGAGGGTTTTGCTGGGTGGTGACATGTATGTAACCTGGCTCTGGCTTTTGCTTTTCTTTTCAGGTCCTGCTGGAAAGAGAGGACTGAAGACTCCTGGTGCCCACGTGCCACCACGGCCTGCCAGCTCTGTCTCACTTACTGGACATCTGGACTGCATGTCCTTCTTGACTTAAGAGCCCATAGTGTGAAGCCTCACTAGAGCACTGCCTGTTTGGTATCCTGTTTCATGTCTAAAATGACTAATGTTTTTTTGAATTTTTTATTTTTGAAATAAGTTCTCATGTAGCCAGTCTGAACTTAGACTCAGTATATAGTTGACGATGATTTTGAACTCCTGATTCTTCTGCCTCCTCCTCCCAAGTTCTGGGATTACAGGCATGTAGCACCATGCCTGGCTTTTTTTTTAATTAGTATTATTTTAAGTGTTCAGGANTTTTATAAGCTTTCAGACCCTTTTTATGATGTAGGGTGTTTACTTGACTGAGGTTNGATGTTGCACCTCTGTCCATTATTCCTTTGGAATAGTTGCTTTATATGCTTCTTAGAAAAACAGTATTGTATGATCTAATGCGGTCAATCAATGGGATTCTGAGTGGGTTTGTATGCCAGTGTTTTCATTTGTCCTGTGATTGTATACACACTGGCACACTCCTGTATGTAATCATCCATGTGGAATCATGAAGATTTTTCACTCTGCATCTAGGCATGTGTGTGAACAAATAATAAACATGTGTTGTAGGCACTGAAAAATATGAGTTGTTTTTTTAAAACAGTATAAGACAAATATCAAGGAGGATTGTTTACCTTCACCAAGCCCCAAGTTAATGAATCATTTTTTTTAAATTAATGATTGAGTAAAATGTCCAAACCTTGATGTAGCAGACACCAGTCAGAAGGCTTTCTCAAAAGTACCCCTTCTTTGCTTCCCAGGGTAACAATCGAGTAATTGATAGGAGCATTTTTAAAGCCTGAATATTCTGAGTCTTGGATTGATGTTCCAAAACATATGAAGTGCAGGCCTTGAGAGGCAGACAGCTAACTAACTGAACATAGCTTGATCTAGACGTTTTGTTATACTTTTGCTTTCTCCCTTTCTTCACTGCCTCATTTAAAAAATCATGGTCTTACTATGTAGTGCAGGCTGGCCTTGAATTCACTGTGTACCTCAGGTTGGCCTCCAAAAATCTCGTGATCTTCCTGCCTCAGCCTCTCAAGTGCTGAGATTATAAGTATGCGTCACCAGGTCTGGTTTCCTGCTTCTGTTTTTAATGACAAGTTTGATGATGGTGATATCTAATCACCACAATTCATTTGTCTTCTGAGGCTCTGAAAAGTTAGGATTCTTATGTTCTCCATCTGATGGTAGAGAAATAAACACGTAAAATCAACGAGGATTTGGAGAATTAAGCTGGGCTGGACTCCATCTCATANCCTCTTTCTTCCCATGATCTTCCAGTGGCAGATGAATCTGTGTCCTCATGTTTCTGCAGTAGTATTTGGTCCAAGCCTCACCTTGGTTCCGCAGTGGAGTTGGGTAAAGGGGGAAATATATTTTGGTTGAAGGATGTGGCACAGGAAGAAGGGAGAGAACAGAAATAATACAATAGACATTTGAGGAAGGAAAGAGATTAATTTCCTTGGGCCCTTTCATTTTTGTGAGGCCTATTGTCTTTGTATCAGGTTTTCAGACCTGACACTCTCCCCTCCCAGTGTTCTATAATTAAAGACTCTCTATCTGGCATATTTTAGTTCTCTGAATATCATCTGGTAACTGTTCAGTGTTAAGTTTTTTGGTATGTCTCCCTTTGTCATGTACTGCCACAGTTCACAGTTTAAAAACCTCACCTCTGCAATATTTTGACTCGCGTATGTTATATGACATCATTGGTTATGTCTGAACATATCCATCATTTCAGAGCATCTCTAGAGTGGGTCAATTTGAACAAGAAGTGTTAAGGTAAAAGAATCTATGCTGTTATGTAGGCCAAGAACAGGCTTTCTAGGGGAAGGGGCGTTTAAGGGGAATTCTCTATGTTGTCTCATTTACTGAATTCACAGTACCAAAATGACAATGAACTCCCAAGTTGGAGATACTTTTTTTAGACCAGTACTTTAAGTTACCATTTGAACATGAACAATAGTGAGATATTGAAAAATAGAGATTGATGAATTTTGACTACACATTATATTTCTTCATTTACACAATAATTGATATAGTGAGTTTATAAATTTTGTATTATAGTAATTGCCTGTATTTAGGAATGGCTCTCAAGTGCCTGAAAATTTAGCAATTAACTGCTATGGTCCAGGAAGACCCAGTCCCAGCAGTCCACTGCTTTCCATCTTTGTCCAAGAAGTCTATTCAAAGCAGATCCAATTAACATTGTATTGCCATAAAGGTGAAGAACAGATTAAAGCTTTTGGGAAGGTAGTATTTTAATAACAAAAAGGATTTTTAGAAATGTTGAGCAGAATGTACAGTCAAAATCATTTATGTTGAAATGCACATTACTGTACAGAGCCAAATGTTGCTATGTGGTTAGTTACAATAGAAATAAACATCTTTATTTTAGATTGGTTTAGAACTACTTCAGGGTTGATAGATAAGGAGCACAGTAACTCANCAAACCTCCATACTATCTTTGTGAGACAAGATGCTACTGTTTTTGTGTCACAGTGATATTGATATCTTTTGTAGGTTCAGTAAATGTACTAGTCATCCCTGCCTGTTCCCCAACTGGCAAAATCAATTTCACATGGTTTCTAAACACGTGAAGATTTAAAAATGTTTACCTAGTGAAAGTGAGGAGTATAAANCANAGATATGTAGCAGCAAAATATGTGGATTAAAACTACATTGCACACAACAGAGTGCACAGTTCACAAAAACACAAATGGCACCACAGACATGAAATCCCTGAGACACTTGCACACCCCTCAGTGGAGAATGACAATATGAATAAAAGAAGATTGATGAATAACTAGGGGGAGGGCCCTTGCAGAGATGCAGAGGACACTGCAGCAAATCAAGAACTAGCTTCAATTTAATTCTCAAGCCATAGGCTCTAAGAAAACAGGCAGCAGAAAAATTTTGAATGGGACTTCTTCATCCAGAGCTGGTAACAGAAAGCTGAATGTCCGATAGGGCTTCTTGCACTCTTTTGAGGCCAGCAAAACAAAGGAATGGTCCCAAGCCTTTCAAGGGTGATGGTCTAAGCTCTACTGTACAGCGGGGAGCAGGGAGGGACATGGCCCAGCCACTGGGGCATCACTGGGAATTTCAGTGGATTTTTT
>LZPO01067513.1:2319-26676 GCA_001675575.1 Neotoma lepida
TTGGTACAAAATAAATACTATTTTAAAGATCATATTTATTAACCCTAAGATTTAAAATAGGTGAATAATTCTAAAGTAATTTTAAAGAGACCAGAGGAAGACACAGAAACAAAGAGGGGTGGTAAATTTTCATTGTTAAGACCTTATTATGTCCTTATTCACAGCAAATATCAAATATCAGAAGTCTATTCTTCTGTTTTCTAAGAAAGAACCCATACAAGTTTAGGATGTTCTAGGTGCAGTGTAAGTAAGGTCACATGAGGTTCAAAAACTATAGTCCAGGCTGGCCTCAAAGTTAGCGGCCCTCCTGCCTCTGTTTCCCAGAGCTGGGATTACATGCATTTGCTACCATTCTGCCTCACCCCTACCAAAAAAACCCAAAAAAACCTAAGCTCTTCAAATGAAAGGGCTCTGCCATAAAAAATGCTTTTGAAAGTCATCCAATCACAAAATAGCCAGCATCCCCACTGACTCCCTCAACTGTACTAACTTCACTTCACTGAGATCAGAAAAAGCTATTGTCTACCTAAAGAAAACACTGTGAGTGCCTTCCCACACCAGACTATCTGTAAGGAATGCTGCTACCAAGAAGAGAAAATAAAGACCTCTGCTTCCACTCACTATCTGAATTCCTTAACNTTGTCCTTGAGTTCCTTTGGCTCCAAGGTTAAAATCCTGTCTCACACACCGCAAATGGTATCTAAGCAACGCCTATGATGCCACACAAGAAACCCTTCAAAGTTGAAGTCACTTTTTAAAGGAAGGATACCACAAATTCCTTACACATACGGTGTTTGCTACCTTCCATACCGTGTTTGCTGTTGCAGCTATGTATCCAAACCCAGATCAAATGAGAGTGCTATCATNAGAATGAAAACTAAGAGACCTAAGCTATCTGGCCACCTGTGTAGGGTCTGTAGGGAAAGGTCACCTGTTCCTGAGTCTGCAAAACCAGGTGGTCTGCAGCCTCCAGGCCATGGTGGGAAAGACGAAAGAGCAGGTGGAGGCATGAAGAAGAAAGTTCAGGCAGAGAGTCAAGGCAATATTGGGTTTCATAAAAGGAATCTAGACACTCCAGTGCTTGAGTTATGTGTTAGTTTAGAATACACTTGTGTAAAGCGTGCGTCTGCTGTGGAAGAAGACCTGTTCCTTGTTCCAGGGCACATTTGCACAAAACATGATGTAAAATGGTATGGAGCCAAGGCTGATTCTGTATCCACCCCTGGGGCAGATTGGTCATTCTCCAGTGTAAACCTCCGTGGGATTAACCACTTATTCCAATGGAGAGCACTGGATAATTAATACCAGACCTGCTCTAGCCCACTCTGGATGTCTTGCATATGGGTGAGGACCCATAAAGTTTCCTCAGCCTATTTGGATGAGGTAGAGAATCTGCTGTTTTAATATGTGAAAAGGGAGTGTGTAGCTTGCACAGATGTGTCCGTGTGGGGAGCACATGCATTTATAAGACAGATCAGAGGGGGACGATGTGCATGTGTGAATCTAGCAGCAATGCCTGTGANCTTTCTCCTTGCCAGCAACAGAATTATGTCCTTTTTAGCATTCTGGAGAGACTGAGGCAAGGGCTTGTGTTTCAGCAATTCTGTATCCTGCAGCTTGAGGAATAGAAGAATTGCCTACTGTTAGGCCAGAATGGCCTGAGTTCTTTATGGGGTTGGGGTTCCTGTGGACTTTTTCCAAATGATAGGAATTTTTCTGATCTGTCTCTTTCACAGTAGCCAGCCTTGAGTCAATGGTTCACTTTGTCTAGTTCCTTCTCTATGTTCATTCCTGGGGTGCTAATCTTAAAAACTAGGCACACGACAACAACAACAAGAGAAAAAAGCTCCTCGTTTCATACAACCCTCAAACTGAACTTTTTTTTCTCATCATATCTTCTCTTCATGGTTGACTTGGACACCCCAATGTCTTTTTGATAGTTAACATTAAGGGTATGTAGCTCGTTTCCCTAGTTGGTATTCCATTGGGGAAGGAGGGCACAGTGAAATCAGAGTCACTCATTGCCAAGGTTAAGGGTAAACATTTTGATGAACTTTCTCCATCTTGCACACTATTCACAAGGCTGGGGTTTAGCTTCCCTTGATTTTTTACCTCTGATTCCAAAGCCAAGGAGTTTTAATGGCTTGTTGAGGTCTCTGTTGTGAGAACTGTTTTGATGCTGGGCTGGGCACCACAACCTCTAAAAACACTGACTTCTACATCCCTGTCCCCTACCCCAGCTATTTCTACAAGTTCAACCTCTTAGAGAAACCTTCCAAAGATATGAGAACAAAGCTGAGCAGTTATGGCTCGGGTAGAACAAAGTGACATGTAAAAGCGAAAGCACTGTTGTTCCTTGTACCTGACCGCTGCTCTGCATGCCTCCTGTGTACCTGCTGATGGGCTTTGTGACTAGAGATCCCTTTGAAANTTTCTCCTCAGTGAACTGCTTGAAACACACACACACAGCTGCTTCCTGAGAGGTACCTGGCTGGCAGAGTTCCTTTTGAGTCTGCCCTCAGACTGTCTACACGTCTGTCTTCCCTTCTGGGCTGTAAACTCCTCACAGCCAGCCTGATTTATAGCCTCTCCAACTCTGAACAATGTGCCTGGCTCCCAGTTCCCTCCCCGTATATTCTGTCACATAGCAAATCCTCAGGNGCCCAGACCCATTCCTCTGCCCTCACTCAGGCTAATGATGGTGCTGACAATCTTTATGCAGCACGGCTTGATGCATAAATGAAGTTGTCAAGAACCCTCTCTCAATGAACAACACTTCTGTTTCCTTCAGGTGGACTTAGAAGTCTTGCTGCTATCTGGAAGTTTTCTTCCCAGCTTCCTACAGATATAAGAGCTCCCCCGCCCCCACACACACACTGATGGCCCCTTCGACTACCCAGAGACAGCAGGAACACCCTGTTCTGAGCAAGCAAAGGGGGTGCCTCAGGCTTTGCCTCCCCCAGAACTCTCTTCTGCTGTGAAAATATATCAGAGGAGGGGAGGTCACATCACCCTCCTCNCAGAAGGAGGGGTCTCAAGTGAGTTTCACAGCTTTAGTTGCTTCTATCTGAAACTTTGTGAGCTCCTGGGCTGTTACCACAGTAACCAGTCAGCGCCTATCTCCAATGCCTTTGAGTCTGCCTGTCTGATCTGAGATGGAAATGGACCCCAGGCTGGCAGCTCTTACTCTGATCTCCTCATAAGCACATATCCAGCTGCAGTCTCTCAGTTGCTGGGGTGAAAGGACCTCAATACCCCAGGGAATAGGATGGGCTCAGAGAAGGTGCAGATTTTTTTCCAGTACTAGACTGACTTCCCAACTCCCAAACAAGTCCCTTGATCAAAGGACTTTTTAAATTTGAGGTGGGGGACAATGAGGCTTTCTGGTGTATTTGTTGCCATTTAGTAGCTCCCAGTGATTCTTCCTACTCACAGGAGCACCCACCACAGTAAGCAGGTACTGGTTGCAAACCCAAAGCGAAGCATGTCCTTGCCACAGGAAGACAGATGATTAATGGTAACCCTGAGACTCCTGTAGGTTATCCATATTCAACTCCAGGCAACACAAAGGAAAAGATGAACCATTTGAGAAATGAGCTGAAAAGCAAAACCTCATGTCATGTTTTATGACTGACATAGGGCGCTCTATGGATCTTTAATAAATTCCTACTCACCCCAACCCCTCCTGGGGAAGCAATGAAACGGGGAGAGACATGGTTTCCTGTTATCAGAGTAGCTGAGTTCTAGTCACAGGTGCTGCGGACTGTGGACCAGTCAGTCATCTCACCAGCCTGGTCTTTGATGTCTTGCATACAAAGAAGTTGGTTGGAACCATAGACAGTCCTCATACCTCCTGACAACTTCATTTGAGTCAGATGCAGGCCAGTGTGTGATGGTGGTCTCCAGNGTATGTCATAGGATGAATGAGTGGCCACGGTGTTCAGCTTGGCTTTCATTGGAGATTTTCGTCAAGCTCACGTGAGTCTCAGCCTAGGGAAGGAAGAGCAGAGGCATCATGAAAGATGAAGGCGACAAAGGACATCTTTAAGAGGAATGTGTTTGGCTTGGCTCTTCTAGCCTCCTCAAAGGAAGGGTTCTTTCCTGCNTTTTTCCTCTTTGAACCTGGCACAGTCCAGGTGATTCAGGATGCCATAGAGTTCTGAAGAAGCCACACCCACAAGTCTTCATGGGGTGGGAAGACCTTATAACCTTTCCCAGGAGAGTGGGGGTGTGGATCAGTGGGGCTCACACCTTCATTTTGTACACCTACCCATCTCATTTTACCTTTTGATCATTCTCCTGAGGAATATACTTCACATGTGTATAGGGTTTCCTGATTCACAAAGTATTTTCTATCCATTATCCAACTTAGCTCTTAACAACATCTTGGGTAATTTGAAGTTATCCATGTCTTCATTTGACCAAAGAAAAACCTGAAAGGCAGTTTATCTTTGGCCCAGGCTTGATCTCCCACTGGACTTGAATGGGCTAGCCAACAGATAGCCATGGGGTACTCCAGCTCTGCCAGTGGCTAGCTCTGGACCCATGGGTCAATGGTGTGGAAACTCTGTGCCTTAGGTTCCTTATCTGTGAAATGGGAACAAGCATGGTGCTCTCTCACAGAGACAGGCAAGCAAGAGGTCTCAGCAAGTCAGTGCACCTAAGGACAACATCTGGCACACAGTGTGTAGTACACATCCATTATTATCATTGGCAAAGACCAACTCTGNAACCTGATCCTTCTGTCCTCCAGTGCAATGATGGATGTTCCTGCTGCCCTACACTAGTTTTCTCTGTAACATGGGGATGTCAATCTCAGCCTCTGCCTTCCAGGGAAGAGAAACTCCACCCATAGGATTCTGCTCNATAGGTCCAGTATCAAGGNCTCTGGACTGCATTCAATTAAGTTACCTCACAGCTCATGGCTCTCCACAGGTGCCAACCTTCAGGTTTTTAGATGACAAGCTAGGCACTCTCTTCTCATAAGACTGTCAGCTGAACACAGACTCCCACTGCTCTGGAGAAAGCGTCTTCTACCCTTAGAGTCTTGTAACTCATTGCTACAGTTGTGGGCTAACTGTTGCCCCTTGTCCCCTGGCCCTTTCTCAGGTCATGTTTCCATTGCAGTGACACAGAACTGAAAAACATTTGAATTTTTGAGGATTTGTAGTTTCCTGAGTACTTCTCTGGTTTCCATGCCTTAAGTGTGCTCTCCCTGAGAATATAGACTAGGTGAAGCAGAGAGGGTCTACCTTTCACTACACCTAACAAAATGCTTGGTGGATAGCATGCACACACATATTTCCTGCTTTGCAAATTGACTGATGGGCTGACAGAGACCTCTCAAAGAAGACAATAGGTTCCCTTCTCTATGTTGCAAGTTTAGAGTGATCAAAATCATGCCTAGATGCATTCAATACCCTAGTGCCTAACCTCAGGGAGAGGTTTCAGGACCTAACATGAGGAAGGGTTCATTCTCCTGCATCACAGCGTTCCATCTGCTGCAAAAACCCAGAGTTCATGCCCATTGTCAGNTGCACACTGAGCACAGCAAACCAGGTCAGACTCAGGGCTCCTGCTCCCAACAGTGTCTGTATACCTTATGGGGAATTGCCAGTAAACATAGCCTTGTTCTCCAGTTCAAAACAAGTGANAGTCATTTGCCAGCATCACCTAGCACCAAAGCCCTGTGGCAGAGGGGCTCCAAGGAAAGGGCAGTTCAAATCCAGACATTAAAATAATCCAAATGTTGTTTTCTGATCAGATTCCTTTCCTTGTCGGGTTTGTGATTCTTGAGCCTGAGAATGTCCTTCTCAGCTCAGGTTTCTCTGCTGTCATACTAGTCTCAAGCCTGGAATGTGAGCACTAGCCATTGAGATCTGATATAACTATGTCACCATCCCAAAATGGAGAGACATTATCTCATAGATGGAGGCAGCAGGTGGACACCAGAGTGCTGCTGGCAGGCATGACCTAGTACTGGACCATGGGTGCCTTCCACATCCACAGTTCTCAGGGAACAGAGTCTGATCCCCCAGACCCCAACCCATGCTTTAATGAGTTGAAGTTTTGTACATCATCATCCCTGGGAGTGGAGACAGGAGGACAAGGGTTAGGATCAGGGCACACTCATTTTTGGTACCCACATCAGTTGTTAGGTGATCCCTGGTNGTAAGACCCTGAATCACCTGAAGCCTTGGACAGAATGCAAAGCAGTCATTCACATGGTAGAAGACGTGCACTNGGAGAGTGCTAAGCCTATATCCTTCCCCNGCCAGACCCAGGAACAGGATTGCTTTATTCAAGGGCAAGAAGGTCCACTGGCCTATGAGGTAACCATCCCTTTCAGCACTTGGAGAAGATGAAGCCTCTAGGGAGCCCATTNACCTCCCTTCAAATAATAGCATCAGAGTCCTGGTCATTTGACCCTGAATGAGACTTTGGATTAAGGGGCAAACCTTCTTATCTAGCCTTGGAAAGAGGGGAACCTCCTGCGTCCTTCCTCCTTAGTCTGCTCCCCCAGCTTTGTGTCCCATTACTGTGTTAGGGGACAGTTTGGCTTGTTTGTCAACTAGGCCATACCCACTCTTCCCTTCTCCCCCACTGCCAGCCTTCCTTAACTAGATGGAGATTTCTCAAGATTCAGNTTAAACTGCCCCTGCTTATCCATATGTGCTTGAGTACCCCAGCCTCCTCCTCATCCCAAAACTCCTTCAGAACTAGTACTTTCATGTGCCACACTCTCCCGCTCCCCCAAAGGATCTCATAGGCTCTAGACAAATGCTACCTCTGAGTTGTGAGTCCGCAGCCCCTGAATATGCTTCCATCACCATCAGTTTCTACCTCATACATAAATTAGTGCATGTCCTTTAGAGCATCCTCCAGACTAGGGACACGGGTTCTCAGAGCTTAGCTTGCTCACTACACTGATTCAGGAATGCTTCTGCATCTCACTAACTGCTTCTTAGAATCAAAGCCTGGGACTGACTCCTGGATATAGTCAAGCACACTAAGCACATCCCTGAATCAGTCCTCTGCCAGGAATGATCTTGCCTGGATGCCCAATGGCTCATTCCCTTCTCTATGGTTTCTGCCTCACTGTCACCTTCTCAGAGACCACTGTCCTGACCATTCTGTCTAGCAGATAGCATCCTTTATGCCTATAATACTGACCTGCTTCATTNTNCTTCACAATACTTACCANCAGTTGATTTAAATGAGAGCAAGTTATATTGACATGCAGAATGTCGTGTTACATTTTGCAAATTTTTAAATTGAAAATTAAAAGTAGTGTCTTGAGGAATAAAGCATTACATTATGATATGTGTGTGAATTGGGAAAAGGATAAATTTTGGTATTTAAATTATATATATATATATAGTCCCTAACATTACCTTTTGTGATGAGAACACTTAAAATATAATCTGTGTAATTTTCAAATATATAATATGCTTCTATTTCTGGGGTGACTATGCTATGTGGATGATCTCATAAAGTTATGCATCCTATAGACAAATACTGCCAGGATACTGTTTCATTATTCTTCCTTACCTCCTGTTGGCAGGACCCTGGAAGACTGTGTGTATTCAGAATAAAGGGGAAAGCCAAGCATATGAACAAAGCTAAGTTGCACTTATGACCATTGGTCTCCATTTGGTCTCCCCAGGCATCTATGAGCTGCTGATGGGAACACTATAGGTAGCAGGACACTATTCAGGGAACCCCGAGCATGACTGGTTTGCCTGCACTGTCAACAGCCATCCCCAAGTGTTTCTGCTGTTGTTTTGAATTCCCCACAGGGGCTAGGGAAGTCCTACCAAGGCAAAAGCCTTCTCTCCCAGCAGGCCTTCAAGGGCAGCTGCCTGCTGCTTTCCTGGGAAGACTGTGTTTGACAGCAATGAAACCAACAGTTTAACAGCAGTCACTTCTTGGCAGGACAGATTGGTATGAGACATGTCCCCAAACAAAATAAGCCTTTCAGGGAAGTATATTTCAAGCCTTGCTCACGTTCCCAAGACGCTGAGATTCTTATATGGCTGACACAGGAGCCGAGGCTGAGCCCTAGCCAGGGGCAGCTAATCATTGCCAGTAACACAGAGGGCCCATCAGTTCAGACAGGGGGAACCGAACACACATGAACTCCTCTTGGGGAAAGGCATTGTGCTCCAGTCTACTCCTCCTCACTGGTCGTGTTAGTGGCTCCAGCATGGGACAGACCAACACCCCCTTCTCTTTCTTCCCACCTTGTTTTCATCCCCAGCTCTTCCCATCATGCTCCACGACTCTTTNCTCTCCATCAACACCATTTGCGCTGCTGTGTTTGCCACCTGGAGACGTGTGCCTAGAAACTCATTTTATCTACGCCTCTGACCCTTTGCAATGAAGTTGTTGCAAAGCCTTAATTTCTATGCTTTCTTTTACACCAGCCCGCAAAATCAGACATCACAGGGGAGATTTTCCAGCCACCAAGTCACTCTGTGCCTCATCCTCCAAAAGTCCACAAGAGGGTACCCAAGATCACCCAAGACAGAACGCAAGCTGTGTCATTGAGACCAGCAGGTGGTGCTGTTGCTTCAGCCATGGAGCTGTGAAAAACTAACGTGAGGGCAGAGCTTTTGTGTGTAGAGAGCCATGGGAGAGTGATACCAGGAGATGCTGCACCTGTCCCAGACTGATGTCACCAACCACCCTGGAAGCACACCAAGCCCCAAATGCTGGGTGTGAAAAAGAAGCGATCCAAACCGCCTCTGCGGAGCCCCAGTGCTTGGGCTCATATCCTGGCTGTGCAAGGAGACTGAGATTGGGAGTCATTCTACCCTTCCTCCACACAGCTTCCTCCACCATCTCTGCATCCAACATAAATCTATAGTGTCAGGGGGCCTGGGATTCAGGAACGAGAAAAGGCTAAGCTCTTGCTTTGATGAATTCATCTTGGGTCCAATGATGACAGTGCTAGGAGATGAGAAGTCACAGTGTCAGGTACCCCCAGGCACTCAGGAGAAAGACCTCACGCATCTGGGAGTTGCAGAGGGCAGAGTCAGACAATAAAGGCTTCCTTAGGAAGGATTTGGGAAGGGCTCCTCAGATAAGGACATGAGGAGGTGGGCAGCACAGGAGGTGGGGTTCTCATGTGAAGTACAGCTAAGGAAGGAGTTGGATCAGGGCCAAGGACCAGAGGGGTGAGGGCAGCAGGTATATGCAGACTCTCTCCCGGATAGGCTTCCTCCTCAACATCCTTTGTACAATTACAAATAGCAACAGTGTCCCTTAGCACACAAAATATTCATTTACAAGTATGTAAACATGTGCTCTTGTGCAGAAACATAAGTGACTCACAAGAGTGTAGGAGACCTGGAGAAGACACTGAGGCTGTGTCCACCTTGAGCTGGAGTTGACCTTGACTTGGTGTCAACACTAGGCACTCTTCCCCACTTCCCTTTCCCTCTCTTCCCTCCCCCTCCCCTCCCTTTCCTCTCCCCATCTCATCTCTCCCTTTCCCTACCAAGAAATACATAAGCATTATATGATACCAATTTCTTACTNTCTTGAATTAAAGCACTATTGACTCAGTCAGATCAATATGCACATTCCTTATTGTAAGATAAATAGTCACCATAAGTAAGTCAAATAAAGGCACATGTCATCATTTAGTCATCAAAACTGAAGTTTCCATTTGATGGAGGAGGACCTGAGATCTACTGAGTTTAGAATGCTTCCTACTGGCTAGCATTGGTGATGGCTCTCTCTCTCTCTCCGAGTGTCTCACCTCATTACAGCTGACCCTCCACACATGAGGTGCACCTCTCCGGTTCACTCAGGGGTTTACCACCTTGTTGGAGAAGGGAAGCTGAATATCACTAGTGAACTGTACATTCTGTGCAAGACACCATGCTATATGACCCACAGATATAAAGACACGAGCCCACATCCACCTGCTGCCACAGAGTCACTGATTGTTCTCACTTTCCTTTCTACACCCCTATGACATGCCAGTGTGAGCACCGAATGGTTATCTGCACTGATATAGTGTCTGATGATGGCAGACACTGTACTACCAGATCTAATGGGACAGGAGAACCAAAGTTCACCATCACAGTTCCAGAACCTACAAGTCAAGATTGAGGTGCTGAGACTTCAGTATCTGGTGAGGACAATTTTCCCTATGTACAGCTGTCTTCTTGCTATGGCCTCACACGGCAGAGGGGACAAATAAACTCTGGCCTCTTCTACAAGGGCACTAATCCCACTCATGAGGGTTCCACCCTCATGATCTAATCACCTCCCAAAGGCCCCACCCACTAATNCCATCACTCTGAGGGGCCTAAATGTCAACATATGAATGTGAGGAAGACACAGACTGTCAGCCCACAGTATGGGAAGGTATGTTCCACATGGCCACTTATTAGGGCACTATGGCATCTATGAGAATGTGGCAGGTAGAGTCTCTGGGAGCGTCTGTGAGTTGGTACAGCTTTAGTTAAAGTGGCTTCTTTCCCAGCTGCTTGCTCTCCACACAGAAAGGCCTGTAATTTTATTCCTGGGAGTTTCTGTGGCAGAGATCCCTTGCCAGTGTGTTGAAGTTTATTGAGAGAATGTTTTTAATCAGTGAACTGTATCGAAGTGGTGCACAAAGTTCCAGGAAAGAACAAAACCCACCAGTGTGGCAAAAAGAAGTCTAGTAAAGACAAAGGATGCCGTGTTAACCTTCACTGGGAAGAAGATAAACACAGTAAGAAAGCTGTGCTGGGGACAGATCATGAAGAATACCATGGAACAAATGACGTGCCGTAGTCCACAGGATCACATGTACACTTACTTTGGATTTCCTCAAAAAAAAAACTTGTAGGGAGAAGAGCCTAGGCACCTGAGAAGGTCTTGGGACCCNCCATCAATGGATAATGGTGCTGAATCCAAGAGTTGGGAAGCTTTTTCTGACAAGAGCACTAACCTCCAGAAGGGTTTACAAGGTGTCAGGCTCTGACTTTAATGCTCTTGATAGAGAACTCTGTCCTCTCGGAAACTGCTTGAACCGTGAATTTCTACCCATGATTATACGCTTGTAGATGGGGACATAGATGCTTCAAACTAAAGTAATTTGCACATCTCAGTTAGGAAGGGGCAAGACAGGCACTCAAACCCAGGCCAACGAGTTCTCCAGCACATCCTCAGAGACACTTTGCTATATTGCCAGCTCCAAAGACAGCAGCAAATCAACAAAAGAATGAGGGCCAAATCCCCAACACCTCATCTCCTAGTCTTCCTACCATTCTACTCTTCCTAAGACTCAAGCTCTACCAAGACCAACATCTTCATCTGCTTCAATGATAATACCCAAGTGCCCAGTAGTCCACAGACATTCAGTAAACAACTAGTAGGTAATTCAACGAATTAATAAACAAATTAGCAAATACTAAAAGCATCCACAGGCTCAAGAACTCTAAACAACCCTGTGCTATATGTTAAAATACTCCATGGCTGCTTATCACCAAAGTGCTTGGATGTTCCAACCCACTTCAGGTGGTTCCTTCTCCATGAAACTCCCTGAGTCTTTCCACTGTCCAACCAAGATACATTCCTTGAATTTTAACATCACAGAGTTAAGAATCTTCTGTTAAAGGTTAGAGTTAGGGTTAGGCACTTCTGAAAGAGAGCACATAATATATCAACAAGTTACTATCCAGCAACACTTCTAAATATATTGAAATAATACATATATGCTGCTTTATGGGTAACAGAGCNGAACCAAAGTGTAGCTAGCATGAAGTGAGCACACAGAGCATTGCCAGCCATGGTGCTAAGTACTTTGCACATTGGATAAAATTCCAAATATCCCAAGCTCTCTGCTTTCCTGGCACTAATGAGAAATGTGCTGTCCAGACCTTAGCTGCTGGATGGTACCACTTGACTAGTTATAGCCAATCGGGTATAGGTGGCCCTGCTACCCACCTAGGGTGCTAAGGAGACACCCTCCAGAGCTCTTTTCCTTTTGGCTCAGCCAGCTGGAAACCTTGGAGATAGTGTCTGCCCCATCAGCTTAAGTCCCCAAGTGATAGTGATGAGCATGTCCTCAGTCTCATCNATGTCCCCAGCTGAACTGCACAGCACCCTTTTCTGGCTGTCATTGCTGTGGTCCTTTGCTCCACAAAGCAACAAGCTCAAAGATGTGAAANAAGCTGGCCAGNTCCCACATCTTTACATGACAAGAGGCAGATCCCAGGTGTTGGATGCTAGGACACAGGACTTTTGTCTTCTTGTCCCCTTGCCTGAATCTTCTTGGGTAGAAATAATATATGGGCATAGAAAGATAAGAGCTTCAGCTTCTTTGGAGAAAATAGAAGTTTTTGTTTGTTTGTTTGTTTGTTTTAGGGCACTGTGGGCTGTGCGGGGTGTGCCACTGGCAGCACTGGTGAGCCACAGCTACTTGGTACTTTGCTTGTTGGAGAGGAAACATCCTCAATTTTGAGTTTACTCTTTTCCCAGAATACTCGCCAGCAGAAAGTTCACAACTAACTATGTAGCAACTCTGCTCAGGGTAGAACCCTGCGATGAGGGCTTCTCAATGATGACAGCACCCATGGCCTTTGCTTTGAAGACTCACGGNATATCAGTAGACCACTCTCTTCATCTTTTCCCACAGAATATGTGCATTAGTGTGCTCTGTAGGTCGCTGGTCAGTGGTTTCCAGGTAGAGGACCCAAAATCCCAGTGCTACCATGTACATCTAAAATCATTTGCCATGTTTACCCTTGTGTGTGGTTCCAATTCTCCTTGACCTGTTCACACAGTTGTTGGGGAGAGCCGGGGAAATGCTTCTGAAAATGCAATGTATAGATGTGCTTTGAATTTTTTTTAAATTTGCACACATAGTGTGTGTGTGTGTGTGTGTGCAGGTCCCATAGAGGCCAGGTGGCACCAGATCCTCTGTACCTGTTACAGGTGGTTGTGTGCCACTCAATAAAAGCAAACTCTGGTGCTTTGAAGGAGTAGCAGGTGCTTTTAGATGCTGAGCCGTGTCTCTCGCCCCCAGATGTGAAGTGTGGCATTGGACCTAAGAGACTCCACTTCTATTCTTACATCTAGATTCTAAAGGGGTAAGGGGTTGGAAAGGTGGCTCAGCTAAGGGCACTGGCTGCTCTTCCAGAAGACCCAGGTTGGATTCCCAGCACCTACATGATGGCTCACAACCATCTGTAACTCCAAGTCTGGATGATCCAACACCCTCTTCTGGCCACTGCAGGCACCAGGCATACACAGGGTACACAGGTATGCATGCAGGCAAAACACCCATACACATAAAATAAAAAAAATTTAAAGATGGAAAATATATATTTCACGGACATTGAGATTGGGCCATGAGAAACTGAGAAGGAACCACTACAGATGCTGTAGCATAACTGAATTGTTGTGTCCTGATAACTCTTGAAAATTAGCTGCAGGCAGGATACAATTGCATCTGGTTTCTAGACCAGATTAGCTAATGTGGGTGAAGCTCTTGGACACTTGTGAAGTGAGCAAAATCGTGTCATGATTGTTGTTATTACACTGTTAGATGTTTCCCTTGAGAGGCTCAGTGAACTTTAATGGTTGGTTGGCCAATCTCTGCATCTCTGCTTCCAGAACCCACAAAGTGGTGCCTTCGGTCCAATCGACTGGGCTGCTGCTTCCTAAGAAGAAAAGAATTAGCAGGTACTTGGTTCTGAAGCAAGACAGACTGGGTAGAAGGAAGGAGCAAGAAGAGGGAGGCTAGAGGAGAGAAGGAAGAGATAAGGAGAAAAGTTCATAATATTCTCTGTCAATTCCTCATTCTACATGAAGACTCATCCAAGCTTGTGTTTGTTTTGAAGAGCAAATGAGGTTTAATTTGTTCCAGAAAGTAGATCTTGAAATTTTCACTCTGAATAGCCCATAATTTAGCATGCCTATTGGTAGATTAGGAAGCAATGTACCTAAAAAAGAAAAGGACACTTACTAAGTAGAGCAGGTGTGTACAACCTGTGGTCTGTGGGACACGTGGCCCAGGATAGCTGTGAATGAAGCTCAATGAAAAATTGTAAACTTACTTAAGACATCAAGAGGTCTTTTGTCATTTTTTTTCTTTTGGTTACTGAATTGTGTAATTCTCAACCATGAGCTACATAGATGACTTTATGTTGCAATGTCATGCAAAATGAACATGAGTGTGCTCTTACTATTTGTACTCAAGTGTGGCTTCAATTTTACAGTGGCCTGTGGCTTACCATTTGTTCTCTGTCAAGTGCAGAGATTGAATTGGCACCATCAAACATCACGTGTGTTCCCGATGACCTGGCAAGTGAAACATAGTGATTATCAATAATGTTTCAACTTATCATTAGTGCTATTTAGAAGATGAGTATTCCTACTTGATTGCATGTGTGTAGTTTATGTGTACATGTTCACATCTGTGCACATGTGTGTGCAGGTTCACTTGTGTCTATGCATGTGTAGGCCAGAGGGTGATATCTAGTGTCTTCCTCAATTACATTCTCTCTCTCTCTCTCTCTCTCTCTCTCTCTCTCTCTCTCTCTCTCTCTCTGTTTTTTTGAGACAGGTTTTCTCTGTGTAGCCCTGGCTATCCTAGAACTGGCTCTGTACACCAAGCTGGCCTTGAATTCAGAGATCCACCTGCCTCTGCCTCCCTAGTGCTGGGATAAAAGTCGTGTTTGTTTTCTTTTTAAGTTAAACTTCAAATGGATTCTATGTGAAATGCGAAATGTGAAAGCTAGTTGTAAGGTAATATATTTAACAGGAATGAAAGGGAAAAGGAAAAACAGAAGCAAAAACCATTAGCAATGATGGCTTTGTTAAGAGGTGTGTGGAAGATATAATACATCCCCAAAAGGGGAGAGTTTCACTAGACGACAAGGAGGCAAACTGAAGTGATCAGAAAATCTATCAAAAGAAGTTTGGAGAGTTGGGCTGCTAACTTTAGATTGCATGCATTGGACGATAGATTAGAACACTGATGCTACAAATATGGTCCAGCCTGACACTTTTCTTAGACATATTAAAGAAACAGCTTCTTTGGGACATTAAAAGATAAAAACAAAGAAAGAGATAGATATGAAACATTAAGAGACATGTTAAGGTGATTTTCTTTGTCCATTGTCAACATATCTGATATTCAGAGTTGCTGATGGTGTCCTGCTAATAATTGGTGTATTAGTTACTTTGGGTTGATGTGAAAAACACTGACCAAAACCAACTTGAAGGCAGAAAGGGTTTATTTGGCTTACACTTCCATGTCACTGTTCATCACTTAGGGAAGTCAGGGCAGATACTCAAGCAGGAACCTGGAGGCAAGAACTGAAGCAGAGACCATGGAGGCATTCTGCTTACTGTCTTGCTTTTGCTTTTGCTCAGTCTGCTTTCTTACACAACCCAGAAACACATGCCCATAGTGGAGCAGGCCCTACTACATCAACTATCAATCAAGAAAACACCCCACACATATGCCCATAGGCCAGTCTGATGGAGGCAATAGTTCAATTGCAGCTCCCTCTTCCCAGGTGTGTCAAGTTCATAACCAAGGACAGCCATCACAGAGGTAAAGGAGGGGGACTTGTGATATTAATGCATGATGCAGCTGGTGCCCCGACTCTCATTCCGTCAAGTACCAGTGCATAGTATGCCAAGGAAATGTCTGCATAAAGCACTAAAGATGGTAACGCCATGCAAATCATCATGAAGACTGTGAACATCATAGGGATCAGGGAATTAAGTTATCACCCGTCCCAGGAATTACTGAGAAGTGGTGATGCTAACTATGGCGACATCATTTATTTTTCAGAGGTAAGATGGCCAAATTGAGAACAAATGGGGAAATGATTTTATGCAAAAATATTTTATGGTTATGAAATGGTAATGTAACATGCTACCAAGTTCTTTATGGTATCATAAACAAAATGCATGCCAGAACTTGATGAAGAAAACTGGCTTGTAGATTAACATTGTCAATGGATTTAACTTCTCATTTAAGTGAGTTAAATTTCACCTTCATGGTGCAAATCAGCTTATCAATACAATGTTTCAAGTCATAGCAGCTTTCCAAATAAAGCGGAAATACGGCAAGCTCAAATTAAGATAGACAACTTTATGTATTTTGACACACCAATTAAAAGCAGTCCTGTAAACAGTGAATAATATGTAGCCCAGCATTTCCATTTGATGGAAGAATGAAAACAGATCTTGCTCTCTTTGCTGCCAGACGCCTGCCACCATAGGTTACATGTCTACTTCTGGGAAGGTCCTGTAATCCTGAAGAGGTATAATCCTGAGGGACTCACATGTTGTGGCACAGTCTATTTTGTGACTGGTAATAAAACCTTGAGAGTTCGTAAGTTCAAAGACCTTGCCCCTGATCTCCCCAAGGACCTCTACCATTTTATTAAGAAAGCAGTCACTGTCTGCAAGCATCCTGAGGGGAGCAGAAAGGATAAGGATTCCAAATTCTGTCTAATTCTGATAGAGAGCAGAATTCACCAAGTGGGACAGTATAAGACTAAGTGGGACCACTCGCCTAACTGGAAATATGAGCTGTCCACTCTAGTGGTATAAACTCTCTGTGTATGCAAGCAATAAAATCACTATATATATATATATAAAACTCTCAGTCTTTGAAACTCTTAAGTTCTGTACTATTTCTACTTAAAATTTTTTGAGATTTTTTTTTTTAATTTTTATTTTGTGTGTATGGGTGTTTTGCCTGCATGTATGTCTGTGCATCACATGTGTGTCTTTTGCTTGCAGAGGCTGGAAGAGGGCATAGGATCCCTGCCCTGTTGCTGGAGTTACAGATCATTGTGATCTGTCATGTGGGTCCTGGGAATAAAATAATATAATACATATATATTAAATATATACATATATATTAAATGTATATCAGAAATATACAGTGTATATAATTATATATATAATATATATATGAAATGATCTCAAGATTTCCAGGGAAATAATCAAATTTTGGTGTGCTTTTCTATATTTTTAAAAATATTTATTTTATTTTTACTCATGTGTCTCTGTGTATATGCAAACATGCACAAGAATTCCATGGAGTCCAGAAGAGAGCATTGGATTCCCTAGATCTGGAGTTACAGGTAGTTTTGAGCTTCCAAACAACGGTGCTAGGAATCAAACTCCAGTCCTCTGAAAGAGCAGCAAGCACTCCTAAGTACCTAGTCATCTCTTCAGCCCCAGGGCTCCATTCTCAGCTGACATAATGTTACCTGCCAGTTTTCAGATGGAAAGCATAGAGCTGCAGTCAGGCATCAGACTTGAACATTTTGATCACGTCTGTTTACTAGACTATTCTAGGTCCTATCTTTCCCAAGACCAGCATCCCTTGCTTCACATTCACACCCACACCTTATCCAGGCCATTGCTTTTTGGCAGCAGCTACACTTGTGAGCAACTATTTTCAAGAATGAAGTACACTAAAAGTAAGAACCAAAGTATCAGACGCAATTATACACAAACTGTGTTGGCTGGTCTTATATCAACTCAGCACATAAACTAGAGTTACCTGAAAGGAGGGAGCCTCAGTTGAGAAGATGCCTCCAGAAGATCCAGCAGCAAGGCATTTGTTTTCTTTTTTTCCTTCTTCTTCCTTTTTTCTTTTTATCTATTCTTCTCCCATATAATACATCCCAACCACAGCCTTCCCTCCCTCCACTCCTCTTAGCCCCCTACTCTCCTTTCCCCAGATCCACTACTCCTCCATTTCCCTTCAGAAAAGAGCAAGCCTCCCAGAGATAGCAACTGAACTTGGCATAGCAAGATACAATAAGACTAAGCACACACACCCTCATATCAAGACTAAATGAGGCAATATAGTAGGAGAAAAGGGTCCCAAGAGCAGGCAAAAGAGTCAAAGACACCNGCCCCCACTCCCCTTGTTAGGAATCCCACAAAACCCCCAAGCTAAACAACCACAACATATATACAGAGGACCTATTGCAGACCCATGCAGGCTCTGTGATTGCCACTTCAGTCTCTGTAAGCCCCTATGAGTACTGCTTAGTTGATTCTGTGGGATGTGTTCTCCTGGTGTTCTGGACCCCTCTGCCTCCTACAATCTTTCCTCCCCATCTTCACAGGATTCCCCGAGCTCTGCCTAATGTTTAGGAATGGGTCTCTGCATCTGCTCCTATCAGCTGTGGGAGCAAGCCTCTCTGATGAAGACTGGACTAGGCTCCAATCTATGAGTATAGCAGAATATCATAAGGAGTCTTTTTTGTTTTGTTTTTTTGCCAGTCATGTTTGGCTCTACCCTCAGTCTCTGGAGCATCCAGCTTCCTGTTCTTAGCCATCCAGACACTGTCAGGCATGCATGGGCCCCCTCTTGTGGTGTGGGCCTCAAGTTAGATCAGTCATTGGTTGGCCACTCCCACTAGCATATTTTGCAGGCCAGACAGGTTGTGGGTTGAAGGTTTTATGGCTGGGTTGGTATCCCAGTCCCACCACTGGATGCCTTGCCTGGTTACAGAAGATGACATTTTCTTAATCAGTGATTGATGGGGGAGGATCCAGCCCACTGTAGGTGCCTCTATCCATGGGCTGGTGGTCCTAGGTTCTACAAGAAAGGAAGCTGAGCCAGCCAGGGTAGCAAATCAATAGATAGCACCCTTCCATGCCCTCTTCATCAGCGCCTGCCTCCAGGCTCCTGTCCTGTTTGAATTCGTGTCACAACTTCCTTCAATGATGAACATAAATATGAAAGTGTAAGCTGAATAAACCCTTTTTTCCCACCTTTCTTTTTGGTCATGGTGTTTTGTCATAGCAATAGAAACCTTAAGACACAAAATATACTGTTTTTTTCTCATCATCATTAGTGTTCAGATATTTAATATGTGGCCCAAGAATATTTCCTTATCCAATGTAGCTCAGAGGAGTCAAAAGATTGGACACCCCTGGTATAAAGCATGTCATTATTATAAAAATGGCAAGGGCCAATTAATTCTCAATGTCATAATGTGTTTCTCCCTCTCCAGGGTAATAGTCTATCTTGGTTTGCCCAGGACAGTGAAACTTTTGGATTCCCTAAAAAAATCACTCAGTCTTAATCAAACCAACATAGTTTGTCACCTGCCTGTGCCTCAAATGCCTACCTGTGATGCTTCATCTTAACCTGATTTGTTGGCAAAGTCATGCTTCAAACAATCTTCTCAACAAAGTTCTCTGTGAATCTGCAAACAGAACATGCTCTTGTATCTATGTTCACATGGCACTTTTCACATAACTAATAGTAGCATAAGTGATTGCACTGTTCAAATGCATTGCTTCCCAGCACACTCTAAACTCCTTGAAAACAATGACCATCACATATTTATGTTTGAATCTTTAATCCCCAAGTAAACAAATATTTGCTGATTATATGATTGAATAAACAAAGGAACAAAAAAGTTGGAGATAACCATATTTTATTCACTTCCAAATGTTAAGAGAAAATCACTCCAATCTTCTTGGACATGATAGAAAATTCTGGAGGATTGTATTGCCCATAAACAAAACAAGAATGCTTAGCTAGTGGGGGCTTCCTACACAGAACATTTCATCTACTGCTAATATGGTATCTAAAAGTTCTACCCTAGAGTATCTGNTATTTAGATTAAAGTAAATGCCTTCAATTGCCAAAGACTGGCCCAGAATCTTGTACAAAACTGTATTTTGCTTGTATAAAATTGTACCATCTAAGTGACTGGCCTAATAAATCATTACCATCACCCAGCATAGAGATATTANGNAAATAGCTCAAAATATCTGGCAACACAGGAATGGCTGTATCTCAAGATGACAAATACTCCCATTGTTAGGATCAAAATGCTCCTTGGGGCATCATTCTCTTTAGAAGTGGCTTGTTCCCAAATGAACTCAAGCAGAAATTTTGTTGTTATTGGGCTTTGTGGAGGACAGCATCCAGTTTCTCACTCATCAATCCAAACTGATAAGAATTTGTTACTGTACCTCATAGGACTCAGATGGCCTGCAACTGGTTCCACACAGGCTTGGGGAATGAAATGATTTCCCTAAACTGGGATTTCGATCGTTCTGTTGAAATAGTGTTTTCTTCCGTGGGCCAGTAAAGGCAGAGTGCTGGAAGCCATGCCAGGCACCTTAATGAAAAGAGACAGAGGCCTGGGGATGCAGCTCTATTAAAAGAGAGCTTTCCTTGAACAAATGAGGACTTAGGCTCAGTACACAGTACTATACAACAGTAGTGACAACAGACAACACATAGACTTGCTATAGACCTTCAGAAGTGTCAGCAATGGAAATAACAGTGTAGTCTGGGGGAAGTTAGAATGATCAGAAGGGAAAAGGATTTATTGTTGTTGTTGTTGGGAGGAAAGTGGGACATAAGGACAAATATCCAGCATCAAGAGCGATCACAATATTCCTGAACTGAGAGGGGTGGTAAGTGTTTGTGTACTCAACCCTAAAATTGTGTAACTTGAGACCTAATTGTTTCTAATATTCCTGCCCTTTGCTCTCTTTGTCTTTATTATCAAAGATCNTCTTATAAAAGACGTTGAGCCTGGGTTGAAGTTGAACATGAAACAAAACTGAGTGTGAACAAGAGTGACTCTGCCACAGATCTGAAGGAGAAATGGTCAGGAACCATTCAGGAAATACGTAACAGGAACACTAACAGAAAAGAGTGGAAGAAATTTCAAAACTCACCTCATTTGGAGGCCCATGGTGCAGAGGAGTCAGGGAAGCTAAGTAAAGAAAAAGGTATGAGTGGATCTCTAACTCAGTGGCAAGGAAAATTCACTGGATTTGAGCCACATATGCCTAGTTTGAGCTAGGTAGCACAAGTCCCAGAGGAATTACAGATCCCCATTCCTTGTATGTTTATAGCCTGGCTGACCACACGTGAGAGCTAGAAGAGACAAATTTTCTCTATGGCATTGTAGTGGTTGAAATGAGAATGGCCCCTATAAGCTCATGTATTTGAATGCTTGATCCCCAGTTGGTGTAACTATTTGGGAAGGATTAGGAGGTGTGGCCTTGTTGGAGGCGGTGTGCCACTGCGAGTGTGCTTGGAGGTTTTAAAAGCCCATGCCATTTCCAGTTAGCCCNCTGCCTCATGCTTGTCGATTGGATGTGAGCTCTCAGCTACTGCTCCAGTGCCATGCCTGCCTGCCTGCTACCATGCTCCCTTCCACGATGGTCATGGACTCTAACCCTCTGGAACTGTAAGTCCCAATAAATTATTTCTTCTGTAAGTTGCTTTTGTCATAGTGTCTCTTCACATCAATAGAAAAGTAATTGAGACAGAAGTTGGTGCCAGGGAGTGGATTATCGCTATGACAGGCCTGACCATGCTGGGTTGTTTGTTTGTTTGTTTGTTTTTGGTTTTGTTTTTTAAGGAATGTGAAAGACTTTTGGGATTTTGGACTATGAAAGCAGTTGAACGGTTGTAGGCAGAGTGTAACAGGCCAGTCTAGTGGGAACTTGGAAGACAGTAGAACAATGTGGACTATGGAGGGCTAGCTTAAGAGGTTTCAGAGGGGAACAATCTTAGCAAGTGGGCTATAGATTATTCTTGTGATATTTTGGCAAAGAATGTGGCTGCCTTTGTCCTAAGAAGGTGTCTGAAGCTAAATTAAAGAGTTTGGGACAAATTTTGTTAGCAAAAGATATTCTAAGGTAGCTAAATAGTGACTGTGTTGCATAGCTGTTAGTGANCACTCTTACACAGGTGTTGCATAGCTGTTAGTGAGCACTCTTACACAGGTGTTGCATAGTTTTAGTGAGCACTCTTACACAGGTGTTGCACAGTTGTTAGTGAGCACTCTTACGCAGGTCTAGAAGAAAAAGGAGCAAGTAGGCTAAAAGGATATGTAAAATGAACAGTTTGAGAAGAAAAATGGCAGCAGGAAATTTAATGTTGGAGCCCTGGTTTGTGCTGAAAGAGATAAGGAGAAAAGGAATAAAGAGAGTGGTGCCCTCGAGGTGAGACTCCACCCAGCTAAACTTGCAACTTGTGAAAATATTTAAAGGCCTAAGGGATTATCTGATTCTAAAAAAGCAACAACAAATCAAAACTTATGCACACATAATTTGAGGAGTGGGGGTGTGAGGTTCCTCTCAAGCAGGCAGCAGAACTTTGGCAGCATTAGCCCCTTGGTTCTGGTTTTAGAGTCATGAAGGACACAGGAGTAAAGAACGGGTTGTAGAATCTCCTTCCAAGTTTAAAGAAAGCTGCTGAGGCCAAGCTTGTAGAGTTCCTGCATGGAGGCCTGGAGAGGCTATTGCATGAAGATAGGAAAGAGAAGCCTAGATTGCACTGGATCCCAGGGTGTTAAAGTGCCAGAGTCATGAGATGTCTGCCAGGAAGAGCTGCATACAAAAAGTGAAACCAGACCAACCAAGAGAAAGAAGTGCTTCACAGCCAGCAAAGTTGGAGCGTAGAGCTATAAGCCCTTTGATATCAGGCATGGAGTTACAGGATTTGGAGTTTGCCCTGCTGGATTATGATCTTTCTTTGGTTCAGTATTTCCTCACTATGTCCCCAGTCCTCCCTTGTGAAATGGTAATGTATATTCTGTGCCATAGTATTTTGGAAGTATGTACTTTGCATTTTTATTTTACAGGGCATTACAGTTGAAATTGCTTTGAGTCTCAGAAGAGACTTTGGACTTTAAAACAATCTCCAAACAGAAAGATTTTGAAGTTGAACTAAATGCATTTTGCATTATGATATGGACGCAAGCCCATAGGGGCCAGGGAATGGCATGTGGTGGCTTGAATGAGAATGGTCCCCATAGGCTCATATATTTCAGTGTTTGGTCCCCAGCAACAATGCTTTGTGGAACTGTTTGGAAATGATGAGGAGGTGTGGCCTCGTTGGAGGAGGTGTGTCACTGGGGGTGGGCTTTGAGTTTTCAAAAGCCCATGTCATTCCCAGTTAGTCCTCTGCCTCATGCTTGTGGGTCAGATAGATGTGAGCTCTCAGCTACTGCTCCAGCACCATGCCTGCCTGTCTACTGCCATGCTCCCTGTTGTGATGGTCATGGACTCACCCTCTGGAACCGTGAGTCCCAGTAAACTCTTCTATAAGTGTCACCTTGATCATGGTGCCTCTTCACAGCAATAGAACAGTCACTNTAACCAGTGTGAATCTTCTACATGGCAGTTTTCCATCGATACCAAGCCAGCAGATGTAATTGCAGGTGGTCTTGATGAGCTCAGTAGCCATACAGCCCTGAGCTCCAGGTTCTATGTCANTTACTCCTCTATNATAGGGGACAGCCCTTGTGCTTTAGAGAGCCTCGGGTAGCTACAAATACAAAAGCAGCCATTCACTTTATATGTAGCTTTCATAANCAGTCAATATGTAAGAGTGTAACATCGAGCATGAAGTTCAGTGGTGGCAGGTGTACATATCAAGTCCTTTCTCGTGAGGTCTGAAATGGGCTTCACGAAGATGCTGGACCATCTGCTGGTGTTTTTGCCCATGCAGACCACTGTCCTCTCATCTAGGTGACCTCAGTAGCATCTTCTCGTTAATCTGACTCCCTGACTGGAGCCACAGACTGTCTTTGGCTCTACTGCATAGTGGCTTTAATGGATTATCTGTCCAGTAGCCAGCATGCTAGTACTGAATCCTAAAGGCACTTCAGATTTCTGTTGGGCAACTTTCAGAGGGGCTCTCTTTCCCCAGTGCCCCAAAATAGGCATTTCTGTGGATTGGCTCCTGCTTGCAGTTCCCTCCATACTCATCACCTGGTCCATGCCCCATTCTCATATCCCAGCAGGCAGTGGGCTTATGTTTCCAAAATGATCTCTGCCTTTGTATAGTCTGTCCCTTGTCCTACCTGAATGGTTCCTCATAATCACTCCTCCAAATGCCTTTTCTTCATATGTGTAACCACCTCCCAACCCTTGGGATTCTGCTTGCCCCCAGGACACACCAGGTGTTGCCATTTTGTGTTCCTAGTTGTACTGCATGCAAGCACCTGTCCTCCTATGGCAACAAGCAGTGTGTGCTCATTTGTCCTCTGTCAATGTAATAGCAAGCCTTCAAGGACAGGGTTTGTGTCCTGTTCATCACTGCCCCCAGAACAGAAAATGGCCCATATGAGGTACTTACATAAATATGTACTTTTAAAAACAAATAGTTGAAAATCATGATGGATGCAAAGAAAAATTACAAAAAATGAAACTCTTTTCTCTACTTTTTTTTAGATTAGCATCTTATAAAACCATGGTAAAATTATTGAAACCAGGATCTTGTTGAAATCATCTCTTTGCTAATCTATAGAATTTTTTTCAGATTCACTATTTTCCCACTAATTCCTTTTGTCTTGTGCAGAATCCCATGATGCATTTAGT
>LZPO01067515.1:8583-26621 GCA_001675575.1 Neotoma lepida
CCCCGTGACTCATTTCGTCCAGCCAGGTTTTACTTTCCAAAGTTTTTACAGCCTCCCCAAATGGTGCCACTCAGTTGAGACCAAGCATTGAAGATTCTGAGCCTATGGAAACATTGAAGATTTCTTTGTTCAGGTTTATCAGCTTAATTTTAATTTCTTGAACCCCGTGGACCCATACATTATAGGAAATATGAAAATATCCATATAAACATCCCCTCTTCTTTTCCAAAGACTCTAATTCTGTGTGTTAGATCAGTGGATATTGTCCCAGCATGTCACTAAATCTCTAGTCTTTTTTTTTGTTACCATTTTTTTCTTTGTAAGTCAATTAGGATCATTTCTATCAATGTCTCAGTCCTTGTGCTTTCAAGTTCATTCAATAAATTAACCATTTTGAATATTGTATTTTCCAACTTTGAAACTTCCGTTTGGTTCTTTTTTGTATCTTCTATACTTTCCTCATGTTAATTTTTTTCCTTTGAGACTTTGCACATATTTGTAATGGTGTGCACGTGTGTGTGTGAGAGAGAGAGACAGGGTTTCGCTTTGTAATCTAGGCTGGCTTCAAACTCATAATAGCCTTCCTCCCTCCCCTTTCCAGTGCTGGGATTACAGACAACTGCCACATCCAGCTTTACAAATTGCTATTTAAAGGTTGTTTTTGTTTTATTGCCATTATCTCTGTTATTTCTAGATTGTCTTGTGACTATGTTTCTTTGAGTGTTGATTAATCTTTTTCTGCCTTTTTGCATGTCTTGTTTGTTTTTTCCTGTTGGATGCTGGATATTATGAGTAATAAATTGTTGACTATATTTTGTTGTCTCCCTTTTTAGGGATATATATAAAGTAGGTAAATTTGATTCTGGGTCTGTTTGTTTTTGAGGCATGAGAACCTCTTTTGTCAATCTAAAGTAGTCTTTGCTCAAGAATAATTTGTTTCGAGTTACCACTAGCTGAGCTTGGCACCTTTGCGGCTTCTGCTGAATGTTCTAAACCTGGCCTACAACCCTTCCATGTTGGGTGGTTAGAATTTGACTGTCTTCTGGCCTAATGAACTTTAAGTATTGCTCAGTTTACAATTCCCTGGGAGCTCTTTCCCTACTCTATGCAGTTTCACCTTCTATACATGTAGGTTAGTGTTTATTCAAAGACTTGGGGCTGATACAAGCTTAAACTAATGATACAACTTGGTAATAACACCAAGACTGTAGGTTTAAAACTGTTTTCATTACTATATGAAGATGTTATTTGCCTTTCTACCTTCATTCTTTCTAAAGTGTATATGGTGGAATTTTCTAGAAGTTCTGTGGCATATAAGATTGCAACAAATTGAGTCCCAAAGCAAATAGAAAAATACAGACATTTCCTATTAAGTTAGAAAACACAAGAGTTGCCAAAAAAGTAAAATAATACTACTATTCTCATTAATATTATTTGATGAAATATACTTATTTTTTATTAAAACATTATATGATGCCTTTTATGTTAAAATGGATTTATATTTTGATAATTACTAGTTTTTATTTGTAGCACACAAATATTGATAGCTATAAACTGTTTTAATATCTCCTTGGAATCCTCAATTTTTAAGAACATAAATAAATAAGACCAGAAAGTTAGGGAATTGCCACTTAGAAATCCCTAGGCACTTTTGTGGATTTCATCCTCATTGACTGACTCTCCCTCCTCTTGGGGACCCTACATAAATTCCAGACTCGTTGACCTCCATAGGTATTTGACTCTGCCTCCTCAACTAGGTTAAACTACCACAGTCTGCTTGGTCCACCCTGCCTTGGTGTGATCTGGACAGTGCCTCTTCATAGAAACAGGTAGTGTTGGGATGGCCTTGTTTATTTGCTTCTGGTAGGGACCATAATCCTGTGCCCTTGTCTAAATCTAGATTTTGATGCATTTTGTCCATTTTTCCCAGGAAAACCTCAGCTTTCTGTCCAAAGACTTTCTAGATCAACAGGAAAGAAAATTAAGAGAATGTAAACATAAGGTAAATCTGATACCAGTAACTCTATTGGTTATTTACATATTTGTGGAATTCCTTCAAATGAAGCAGCTAGTCTAATTCTCACAAAAATACATGGGAATTATAATTTTCTCCCATTTTACTAGAAAATGAGCTGGCATTTTATGAATGTAGACTACATTTAAATCTGAATCTAAATCCAGGTAGTGTAGCTTCTGAGATTTAAAGTTGGAACAACGACATCATCCCTTGCACAGTAAAGAACGTATTCTATTCCAGTTCTGAATGTCAGAGAATACAGCAGGAAACAAAATGGCCAAAGTCTCTACAGGGCAAGAATTATGCAAGCAAGAAACAGCAAGGACTAAGTAGGTAAATAAGTCATATTCCAGCTAGGGAAGTACTCTGGAGAAAAAGAAAGCAGTAGGAGAAGTCAAGAACATTGCTGAAGTGGGAACTTTGTCAGGAAAAGCTACATTAGAAAGGTTAAGGAAATGAAGAGCAAACTAGCAGTGTCTAGAAAGAAAGTAGGGCATAAAAAAGCTCCAAGGTCGGGTTGTACATGGTGGGCCCAAGGAGGCTAGTGTGTAAGAGCTGAGTGTGCAAAAGAAAGAGCAGTGGCAAGCAAGGTAGAAGACCTGATCAGGGTTATCCTGAGTGGTGAGACCAAAGAAGTCGTTAAATAGTAGCATAACACGTTTTTATGAGATGGATGGATGGATGGATGGATGGATGGATGGATGGATGGATGGAAAAATGGATAGATGGATGGATGGATGGATGGATGGATGGATGGATGGATGGATGGATGGATAGATGATAGGTAGAGAAAGAGAGAGAGAGACTGAGACAGACACAGAAAGAGAGAGAGGAGATAATCTTAGACAGATACACACACAGAGAGTAGTCTGCGGCAGGTGAAAATGGGGAGACTAGTTAGAAAACTATTGCAAGAACCTTGACAAACTATGACAGTAGCATAAGAGATAGTGAATAGTGCCTGGGTTTCTTTTCAAGAATAGAAAGCAATTCTAGTTACATTATGTATTTTGAGTGCCATTTGTATTAAATTTCTTAAATTATACTTTCCTCGTCATCTATCATCTGTGAGTAATTTAGATGATGTTTAAAATCCTCTATGCCATATTTATTTCCCTCTTTGTTAATATGTTATAGATTTAGTGTATTTGAAAATAAACGCTCACATACCCAAAGTTCCATTCTACCATCATCTGTGAGCAGCTAATCCCATGCTGTCCTCACTTTACACATAAGCCACTTTGGCTGATAGACTCACCCCATGGAACCCATTGTCCATTGTTTGCAAACGTTGCCTGAGGATCCATATCTTTTTCTGAAGATTAACTCTATGAAGCACAGCTTGTCTCATCTTACTGTGTGTACATGGGCATTATCTGCCTTAAAGCGATAACTTTCTCTGAGACCCTGTGGGAAATGAGACACCTCCTACCTCCTCCTGACATCGCTGGTCATTCTTCAGAAGCAGTAGCTTTACCCTGATATCTAATTTTTCCTAGGGACAGACAAGTAAGTACAGCCTTTCCTTAAAGGGCAAAATGGAGAAAACAAATAGAAAACAAAGGGGGAAATCTATGGCTCTCAGTTAGCTATGGGCTTTTGGCTTATCCAGTTGCTAACAGTGGTTTAGAGAGCTCATAATAACAGCTCCTAGAATTACAGTTTAGTCTGTGCTTTTCATCTTCACAGAAGTGAATTCATCTTTGTCATATCGGGTTGAAAACTTTGAAGACATAAGAAATCGGTTCTCAAACCTACTAATTTACTGTCTTCGTTAGCGCATCTGTCTTGACAGCTCTTTGCACTTTGGGCAAAGACGCCGAAAGAGCTGGTTTTCAATCCTGTCTCTGATTTGGAGTTTATCTGGGGGAACTTTACAAAGATGAGTTTTAGTTGTACTTAAGATTTGGAAGTGTGAAAATACAGAAACCAGGTCCTGGTAAGTCCTTCAGAATGATACAAAATAAGAAGAACATTCAGCAGTTTCTGCAGTAATTTAACTTAGAAGGTTATTGGTAAAGGACTTAGCATTATGGGTTTGCTGTTCAATCATTTTGGCTATTGTGCTCTCCAGTAAATAGTTAGCAGTGCCTCAAATAGAAAGTGCCCGTCAACTTCATGACACTCTGCCTCTATTTGTTTTGGTTCTAGGTACCATCTTTCTTCACTTTGTTACACTAAACGTTGTCTCTGTTAGATAGAGAAGTTGGTCGAGAAAGGAGCTACAGCCAAGTGAGACTTAAAGAACAAGCTTCATTGGGAGAAAGGGCCTCCGTGGGAGCCACCATGGGCCCTGAGGTGGGAGGAAGGGACAGAAGATTGTTAGAGACGTGAGTGGGGGCTTAAAGGGAAGGGGAGACATCTGTTTAAAACCCTGACTGGAGCTTCATTGAGGGGGATAGCTCAAGGTAAGAATAAGAGAGAGACAGTCGTATGGACAGGATGACAGGAAAACTGTGAGAACTCACACACACAATGGAAAATAGCGGACATTTATAACCTCTCAGGGCATGGCAGGAAGTCCTACACACCATGATTCATTTCAAGGTAGCACATATGACATAGAGCATGTGAGAGCCAGGGAAGACTATAAAACCACAGAACAACTTATTAATTGGGGTGGCAGTAGGTAGGGACAGACAGACAGACAGACACAGACTGTAGCATCTGGCCTTTTAGAGTTAGTTGCCACTGCCTTAAAGGGCCGGCCCATGATCTAACAGTCTCTTCACCTGAGCAAATTCAGCTTTGAACTTTTATCTCTATCCTTTAGCTGATCATTTCCACTAACTGGGTAGATAAGATAGACTCTTGGAATCCACCAAACAAAACAAATTACAGAACACTAAGGGAGAAAGCAGCAAAGTAGAAGCAGAAGGCCTTATCCATTAAAAATTACTTTGGGTCAAGAAATTTACTGACTAGGTGAGGAAACATATCTAACTATATGCCCCCTACAAGCAACTTCCCACCCACATTGCCTTGTAACTCACCCTCCCCAGAGCAAGCTATGGAGAGTAGGATTTTTCTTCTCCATGGTAAGTCATAGAAACTCTAATCTGCCCTCGCCTTTTATGTTGCAGTTGGCCATAAAGAAGCACCATGACCAAGCCTTGTGTGGCAATTCTCCTTGTTCCAAAGAGACATGCCTCCTGCCCTATGGAAGAAATGCTGGACAAAATACCCTTCCAGTCCATTCAGTGAAGTCTCCATATGAAACCTGAAAATGCTGGATTGGGAAAGCTTCCAGACAGCTGAACTCAAGAAGGTTCCTGGAGGGTGGGACACCTGAAGAGACCATGGAAGCTCTGCACTCATTCCATGTAAGTCAGTGCTTCACTGAATTCTCTGAGTCCCTCAAGCAAATTAATCAAAGCCAAAGGGGTTTTGAGAACCCTGGTTTGTAGCCGGTCAGTCAGTCAGAAGCACAGGTAAAACAGCCTGGGGCTTGTGATTGACATCTACAGTGGGAGGGGCTGGCCAGTGCTAAGGACTGAACCTCCCATCTGTGGCACCTCATCCTATTTCCAGGCAGATAGCATCAGAACTGAACTGAAATAGAGGACACTTAGCCGATCCATTGCTACAACTAACTGCTTTCTGATGGAGAGAAGTGCCCACACCTTCTGAGATCACAGAAGTCTTGTGTGTCAGCTGTGCTATGGAAGCTGGAGGAAGGCAGTCTGGTTTTGTTTGCTTTTATTTTTGTGACATTAGGTAAAAGATGTGTACACTGTGAATTGTGAAACACTAGTCAAAGCAAATAGACCAAACAAATCGAAGGATAGGGTCATGGTTTGGAAAAATTTAAATTATTAAAATGTCTATATTACTATTACAGTTTGGATCTGGAATTTCCCAAAAAGACCTATAGGTTGAAGGCTTGGACTTCAGGGTAGGTGTGTTACTGGGTAGTAGTCGAACCTTTGAGAAGTGAGGCTTTATGGGAGGCATACCCTTGAAGGGGATTCTGTGGACCTGACTCCTTTTCTGTTTCTTTTGTTGTTTGGCTCGTGGTGTGAAGAGTTTCACTCTGCCACGTACTCCCACCATGCTGTGCTGTTTAGTACAGGCCCAAAGCAAAGGAGCCGTTTGGTCTCAGACTGGCACCTTAATTAGGAGCCTAAACACACTTCTCTGTGATTCAGCCATCTCGGACATTTCATTATAGTGGCAAAAAATTAACACTCAAGAGCAATCTACAACTTGAATCCAACCCCTATAAAAATGTAATGGCATTTTCTCACATCAATAGAAAGGTCAATCCCCAATTCACATGGAAGTCTCGTGTAGTCAAATCATCCTTGAACAAGAAGAATATGACTAAATTTAAAAGTTTTCTACTCACTGATTCCAAATTGTGTTACAAAACATACATAAATGGAATAGAATTGAGAGCCCAGAGATAAACCTGTAAATGGATAAAGAACTCATTCTCAGCAAGGGTACCGGGAAAGCACAGTGTGGAAAGCATGGTGTCTTTAGTGCATAGCACAGGAATGCAGAATATACACATGTGAAAGAATGAAAGTGAGGTAATGTACCACACACAAAATCAACTCAACATGAATCAGAAACATAAACATAAGACCTGAAACCATAAGACTAAAACTCCAAGGACGAAAGCTCTTTGTCTTTGATTAGCTGGAACTTGAGGAACTTATAGAACTTGAGGGGAGGGAGGGAGGGTGGAAGGGAGAGAGAGAAAGGGAGGGGAGAGAGAGAGAGAGAGAGAGAGAGAGAGACCTGACTTAGAAAATCAGCAAAATAACTAGATAGACATTACTTCAAAGAAGACATACAAAAGCTACCAGACATATGAGACAGTGTTATTCAAGGTTTGTAATCATCAGACAGCTGCAAACCAAATGTAATAAAATAGAATCTCACACCTTTAAGAGGACTGTAATTAAAAAGATAAGAGACAAGTGTGGGCAGGGATGTGGGAGAAAGGAGCTATACCACTGTCGCTGTTGTTATGGGCAATAATATCAAAAGATTGAAAACAATGAACTCTATGGTGATCTGAATTTGGGGCATATATCTAAAAGAAAAGATAATGGTATCTTGAAGAGATATCTGTACTTCCATGTTCATTGCAAAACAATCAACAGTAGCCAAGATATGGAAACAATCTAATTGTTCATCAAAAGGATAGATATTGTGGCATGTCCATACAAGGGAATATTACTCAGTTTTGAAATTTTTATTATTTATGCAACATGAATGAACATAGAGTTCTTTATGCTAAATGATACAGAAAGATAAATAATACCATATTGTCTGACATGTATAATCTAAAAAAAAATATGGAACTCGTAGAAACAAAAACTCGAACAGTAGCCATCATGGAAGGAAGAAGTATGATATTTACAGAGTGTAGATTTTAGTTATGTTAGGTAAAGAAATACAAGTGATTTCCCATTCCATATAGTAACTATAACTCACAATATTGTCTACTTAAAATGCTATGGAAACTAAGTGTGTGTGTGTGTGTGTGTGTGTGTGTGTGTGTGTGTGTGTGTGTGTGTGTGTGTATGTATATATCTTACTAGAGACATACAACAACAAACCAAAGGAAACTTTGGGACATAAATGTGTTTGTGATCTTGATAATGGTATTTCTCAGGTGTGCACTTAAACTCACTGAGTGCTGCACACTAAAATATTGGGCTGTTGACTTGTTAATTATACCTCTCTATAAGGTAGTTGTTTTCTTAAGAAAAAGCAAGCATGTAATATAATCATAGATTGTGTGCATTGGATATGATTTCATTACAAATTCAAATATAAAAAGTGTGTGCAGAGCAGCAGTGTTTTGAGTTTTCTAGGCAAGCCAGTGTGTTAGCTGTTGTATAGAGACAAAGGATTTAAATTCAGTATTTTTGACGTGGAGAAGCCAAATGGCTGAATGTGAAGGCATGGTAAAGAAAGGTTAGAACTCCATATTAGTATGTACAGAACACGCAGAAACTCATGACTGTCACAAGGTAGAGGGACAGTGACTGTCTGGCACTTAAACTTATAAACAGCTTTAGGTCTTTAACAATCATCCTCCTAAAGGCGAGCAACAACTCATCTTCCCATGTATTCATCCATGGGGAAAAAAAAAAAGCTGTATCATCAGCCCGGTCCAGAGAGGGCCAGTGCCTCTCCAGCAGCACCCTGTGGGCTCTGGCTCTAGAACCACGTGAGAGGCAGGTTGTGCCCTGCATTTCAGATGGTACACGCTTGTGTCTGCCTAAAGCTTTTGTCTCCCCAAAACTATCACCCAAGCATGGCTAAACATAATTTTGTTCGAGAAGGCACATCTGGCTTTACATGGGTTTTGGGCATTCCATCCCAGGTTCTCAGGCTCCAGTGTCCAGCACTTTATCTGCTGAGCTGTCTCCCATCCCTGGAGCTCACAAATTTTAACATGAAATTTTATGGACAGTAAGAAAGAGTTCTGCTTTGAAAGGGGGGTTGAGGAAAGATGATATGTGGAAAGAATGTGGTTCTAATGCATAAGAGACATGGATTTTAGCTTCCATTCTGTTATTAACTAGCCATGTGACCTGGCGTGGGTCACTTTTGCCCCTTTAAATCTCAGGTGATTCTCCTCTAAAGTCAAAGAATTAGACTCGGCTATCTGGTTCTATAAAGCAGGGAGAGGTTTCTTTGTTTTATGTATTACATGGGCATCTAGATTAATATTTATTAGCTTGGAAAGGGGCGTCCATAAAGCCTCTGCAGTTTGTTGTGCCTTGCAGCCCTTTCTCTGTATTACATGGACCTGCAGGATCAAAGAGTCACTTTGGGTTCACTGAAGGCTTTTGGCATATATATCAGCACAAAATGGTGTGACATTGCTGGCAACTGTGTCCTGGTTTTGCTAGACTGGAAATACATAGCTAACTTAGGAATTTTATAAAGCATTTGCACTCTCCATTCTTTATCAATCACTGACAGGCTCATTGCTTTATAATGTACTTCTCAGCAAGCTGTTTGCGACTCATCGCCTGCCTTACTTTATAATCCATAAATATTTAATTCTTTAATAAACTGCTTATATGTAATATAAAATGACTGATGCTATTCTCTCCCTCCTCTTTTAATAGTGCTACTATTTGCAAAACAATTCTTATTTTTTTCTAAGTAGCAGTATGTTTCATAAACGTTTGACTTTTCTGTTTCTAAGTAGCAATTTATTCTGGGAGGTGAGAGAATGACAGGCAGAAGCACAGGCCTTTGCTCTAAGGAGTAAAATTTAACTCTTCCTTTGTCTTCATCCTTTCCAAGCTGCAAACCAGTAGGGTAAAGAAGATGGACTTTGGAATTGGGTCAGAGGACAATTACCTCTCTACAGACCCAGTGTACAAAACTGTTCAAATCTCTAGACCAAATGAGTATTTACAATGAGCAAACATAGTCTCCTCCATGTTCTGACGTTCTTTGTCTAGAGGAATTATAAATGACAGTCAGGAATAATATACAGACCCCAAAGTGTTCTTGTCTCTTTTAAGCTTTGTACTATGATATTGAACATTAGCTGATTTGCTTTCTGAGGCATAATTTTTCAATATTTAAAAACTTACTTTTAAAATCAAGAGTGTCACATGTTTCCTGGGTACTTGTTGTATGCCCTGAACAGTTGTTGGGATGTTTACAAGCAAGCTACTATATCTTTTCTATAATAGTTCAATATAACTTGCGAAGCCCTACAAATCATGACCCCCACCCTCAGGAGAGGGCAGGAAGGATGAAGTAGAAAGGGCCAGAACAAATACCATTTCAGTGTCAGATACATTTGGAGATAGCATGAGGGTGTAGGGGTAGGGAATTTGTTTTTATTTTCTTTTAATCTTGATGTATATGATACATGTACCTTGAATTAGCTATTACTTCGAGCATTTAACCTGCCTTTTTTTAACTGTCATGTTAGCAAAAATGATCGTGTCATTTATATAAACATCTGACATACAATAGGCCCTCAGAATAGTGTCACTTCCCTGCCTACGTGTTCACTGTAGAGAGAACATTGAGACAAAATAAAAACGAGTGAACATCATCACTGCAAAGATGGCTTTTTTATGTAGATGGGCATGTAATAGTGGTGAGTTACTTTAAGCAATACACACTTCACATGTGAGGCTCCCTGTCTAATTCACATCTTATTTCTGTAAGGAGACTCACTAGTATATTTCTTCTAGAGCAGAGAGTTTTTTTTGCAAAAATATACAGTTCAGTCTTATCCTGAGAAGTTACAAGCTCAGTCTAACTGATTTTCTTGTATCAGCCTGAGTATTACATTCTCATATTCCTTGTCTCCTGCCCCCTCCTATTGCTTAATTCACAGATGATTCCAATGTTTCTTTCATCCATCAGTCGCATCATAAATATATACTTCCATTTTATTTTTCCTAAATTATACTTGTCTGAGACACCCACAGTGCTACTTTCTACTGAGCTTCGGAACTGGAAAAGAGTTTGAGTGTAAGACCAGGTTTTTCTAGTCATTCTTTTTCCTGTGACTATAACGCCTTGCTTGCTTCTGAAGCCAACTTCTTGCTCCTTTCCTGACTTGTTCTGTAACATTGGACCAGTCATTATCTCCTATTTAATTCTTTACTTTTTATCCTATATTTTACTAAGATGTTTTAGTCGGTGAAAATAATAGTTAATTTTACAAATAGAAACTTTATTATATTATTACTGAGTCCTTAGTAATTCTGGATATTGCTTTGAAGTATTTAATTTTTTCCTCTTAATCTAGCTCTGTTGGGCCAGAATACCTAATCCAAGAGGAAGAAAATGAAGTATATATAAGTTAAGTTGCTTGTCCAATCTCACCGAGCTATCAAGTAAATAAAACTGAGACTCCAATATAGGTCCTGCTGATTCCACAGCCTGTGCTTTGCCATATTGCCTTTTGAGAAGCTCAGGAAAAAAATGAAGGGAGGGAGAGAGGTAGGGAAGGTGGACAAATGGAAGGATGGTTGTTATTAAATGATAATGTTTCTCCATTTAAAAACTAGCATGATTGCAGCCTACAGGATAGGGAAAAAAGATTTTTACAAAGTGCACATTCGATAGAGGGCATCCAAAATATATAAAGAACTCAAAAACTGGACATCAAGAAAACAAATAACCCAATTAAAAATGAGGTGCAGATCTAACAGAATATTCTCAAAAGAAATTCAAATGGCTGAGAAACACTTAAAAAAATGTCCAACATCCTTAGTCATCAAGGAAATGCAAATAAAAATTACTTTGGGATTTCATCTTAGCACTCATCAAAATGTCTAAGATCAATAAAACAAATGACAGCTTATGCTGATGAGGATATGGAGTAATTGCGGATTGGAGTGCCAACTTGTACAGCCACTATGGAAATCTTTGTGGTGGTTCCTTGGGAAGATGGGATTTGATCTACCTCAGGACCTAGCTGTACTACTCTTAGACATACACCAAAGGACATTTCATCCTACCACAGAGATACTTGCTCATCCATGTTCAATACTGCTCTATTCATAATAGCCAGAAATTAGAAACAACCTACATGTCACTGAACAGAAGAATGGATTTTAAAAAAATGGTACATTGTGCTATGGAATATTACTCAGCCATTAAAAAAATGAAATCATGAAGTTCACAAGTAAATGGATGGAACTAGGAAAAAAATCATCCTAAATGAGGTCACCCAGACCCAGAAATACAAATATAGCATATATTTGTTTATATGTGGATATTAGCTGTTACCTCAATGATAGGCAAGCTACAACCCATAGAACCACAGAGGTTAGATATGGAGTAAGGGGCTGGGGGAGGGGCAGGTGTATTCACAGAGAAGTCAAGCTGGTGCCTACCTAGAGCCTTCACCACTGCATTCTAGTGCTGTTGGTACAGGAAGGTACTCTGCAAGCTACCAAAAGAGGAGCATAAATACCAACCCAGCTACAAAACCTTTGATCTACAATGGTTGACTTACCTGCAAGATATACTAGGGCAATGGTGGCATAAAGCTTGTGAGAGTAACCAACTAATATCTGATGGAACCCATAATCCTACACTGCTTTGGTGACCAAGAACCTAAGTCTAGATAGCCTAGGGACCTATGGTAAAACCAAATACTATTGTTCTAAAAAAGAAAGAAAGAAAGTTATAAAATGACTCCTAATGATATTCTGTTATTCTCATGGGTCAGTGTCTTGTTCAGCCATCATCAGAGAAGCTTCCTCCTGCAGCAGATGGGAACAAATACAGAGACCCACAGCCAGACATTATGCAGAGAGTGAGAGACTACTCTTGGGATGGCACATATAAACTTAAGTTTTAATTTAGTGATGCTAAATAACCACCCCTTGAAGAAAAATTAAAGCAAAATCATTTCCAGTCACCTATGCTTTCCAAGCTCAAAAATGTTTTCTAATCACATGACTCTGACTATCCTCTTCATTTCCCTCTCAGATATGACCTCCTACTCAACACCTCTGCTCTCAGTTGAGGACTATGGTTCTAAGAACTTTTTTGTCACAGTCTTGTGTGTTTTCATGTCACTCACCATCAGATTAGCATTTCATTCTTTCAATCTTTGTGTTTTCAAATTATAATCTACTCATATGGGCAAAATCAATTACTTTAACAATCTCTCTGTACCTTCCCCTGATTTAAAAAAATTTCATCTCCTAAAGGCAGAAATGGTTTTCTACAGCAAAAATGTAAACTGTTACAATGTATCAGACTTAATAAATGATAATCTCACAGTTCAAATTTATTGGCAAGAAAATAAAAATAAAGCCACTTGGCAAACATTATGCATATAAAAAAAGTAGTGCTATTCACAGGGGAGGACAATTTAGCATCAGTTCATGGTCTTGTGACGCCTTTCTTTGAAAAGTATATATGAAATTGCTTTTTACAGTGTAAGCCTTAGACAAATATAAATTATAATTATAATTATAGTAAGGAATTTGAAGCACTTTTTATTATAACCCTGTTAATTGTTATAGCATTTAAATTCTACATATAAGTATGTCATGCTCTGTATAATTAAAAACCTTTATTAAAATTACAAGTAATTTTTAAACTTAAAAAATAGTACTTTAAACGCACAAAGGAGTTATTAATTCTGGATAAAGCCTGTAACGAGGTAAAGAATTGATTTGTAATATGACTAATTCCCTAATTGTGTTTTGAATCTTTATTTTTTAGCCTTAGACTTTTTAAAGATGAGCATTCTTAAATAATGCTAACTGATACCTCTAATTGCTTGAGACATCTTTTTAAATTCATCATGGAAAAACTTGTAATTTTTGAGGCTTAGAAACACCATAATCAGAACTATATAGCACAGAATCTCTGTGTTGGTATTAATTGAAAGCCTGGAAGTATTTTCTCTTTACACTGATGAAATTGGACAACCAGATAGTTCATTAGAAAAACTGTGTCCATCTGTAAATCATTTCCCCTATTCACGTATTCAGAAAACTCACTAATTTTACAATATTCAAGCTTGGAAGCTCCCAGGGGCATCTCTGTTACCTAATACTCTCCATTTCCTCTTATTTATTGTCAAATAAGGTAACATCTGATTCCATTAAAAATATTATTTTCTGTCTTCTTTACAGAGAACAATGAAAACTTTGAGATATTCTTTGGTAGTTAATTCTTAGTACAGGATAGTCTTCAGTTTACAAGTTCTTTATATAATCTCTAAGCTTAAGCCTATTAACCCTTTGCTTTAACTTTCTGGAAACACTGTCATTGCTTCATACAAAGTTATGAAATATAGTATGCATATATATGTTTATAAACAGAAGCATTCTTTTCTATAGATTACATTCTTGGCTGGGAATATAACATTCATGAATATATAATATCAATAAAGGGTAGATATTGTATGGATAAATGTTGGGAAGCATCTGGGTAAACATTAAAATAAGGATCTCAGGTAGTCACGTTGGGTGGATAGTCTATAATTTGCTAGGCCAAATGAATGATAGGATAGAGTCAGCTCCTTTAGTTGTGAGTTCTCTATGCATGGATTTAAACAACCAAAGGTCAAAATACTCAAAAATTTGTGACTTTACTAAACATGTACAGGTTTATTTCTTGTTATTACTTATTCAATACAGTATAATATGACAAACCTATAGTCAATATTATATTAAAGAGGGAAAAACTTAAAACAATTCCTACAGAATTAATGCAACAAGGATAGTCACTGTTGCCACTCTTATTTAATATAGTATTTGAAGTCTTAGCCAGAGCAATAAGGCAAGAAAAAGAAATAAAATAAATAGAAATAGGAAAGGAGAAAGTAAAATTATTCTTCTTTCCAGATGATATGGTCCTATATTTAACATACCCTTAAGATTCTACTACAAAACCTTAGATCTGATTAACACATTTAATAAAGTAGCAAAATACAAAAGCAACATAAATGCAGTAGCTTTCCTACATATCAATTACAAATATGTTGGGAAAGAAATTAAAGGATAAAATCTCTTTCATAGTAACTTAAAAAACAAGATTTAGGGCAGGAGGTAAGGCATGAGGAGGTAAAAGACTTCTATAATGAAAACTTTAAAATACTGATAATATTAAAAAGGACTCTGGAAGATAGATAGACCTCCCATACTCATGGGTCAGCAAAATGAAGACTGTGAAAGTGGCTGTGTCACTCAAAGCAATAGCACAGATTCAATGCAATTCCCATCAAAATTCAAACATTTTCATAAATCTAGAAAAAAATAATTCTAATATTTATATAAAAGCACAAAAAATCCTGAATAGCCAAAATAATCCTGAGGGTGGGGGAAGAATGATACTTAAGGTATCATGATACACAACTTCACATTTACTAGAGACCCATAGTAACAAAATAGTATGACACTAGCACAAAACCAAACCTGTGTATTGTGGAATGTAATAGAGGACCTAGAGATAAACTCACATAGATACAGCTGTCTGATTTTTCAAAAATATGCTGAAAACATATATTGGAGGAACAAACATCTTTTCAACAAGTGATTCTGGAAAAACTGGATATGTGCATGTAGATTAATGCAACTAGATTCCAGACTCTCACACTGTATAAAAATCAAAATATATCAAAGACTTTAAAGTGATATCTGAAACTTTCAAGCTAGTAGAGGAAAATACAGGGAAAATGTTTCAAGATACAGGCATAATGGCTATCTTTTATAATACCAGAAGGTGCTATGCAGGCCACTGGGGAGGAAAAAGGTATCAATGATCTTACCCAACTTGAACCTTGCATGCTGCAATAATAGACCAGGCAAAGTATGCCCACTGGTGCAATAGTGTTATGGCTGTTATGGGAGTAACCAACTGTCTTCTGACTGGATTTGAAGCCTGCCCCACAGGCAAGAATTCATTCCTAACCCTATAAACCCAGTTAAAAGCCCAAGGCTGAGGAGATTATAAGTCCAAAAATGAACCTACTACTATTGTTTTGCTTAATGGTAATATTGTCAAACTGGCTTCTAAATATTTATTATTATACCTTAATCTTAGTCTGTTGTAGAATATTAATTTAAGATGTGTTACATTCATTTATGCTGTGGAATATTTGTTTAATGATGCAAAGATGTGTTGCGTTCTTTTGTGTTGCATTTGTTTAACTCTGTGAAACTATGTTACTTTGCCTGTCTAAAACACCTGATTGGTCTAATAAAGGTAGGTAAAAGAAAGGATAGGGGTTGGCAGGCAGAGAAAATAAATAGGAGGAGAAATCTGGGAAGAGAAGATCAAGTAGCAAGAAGAAGAGAAGAAAGAAGACATCAGGGGCCAGCCACTCAGCTACAGAGCCAGCCACAGAGTAAGAAGTAAGGAGACATATATAGAATAGAGAAAGATAAAAACCCAGAGGCAAAAGGTAGATGGGGTAAGTTGAGAAAGCTGACTAGAAACAAGCCAAGCTCAACTGGGCATTCGTAAGAATAAGTCTCCCTGTGATTCTTTGGGATCTGGGTGGCAGGCCCCCCCAAAAAAGCAAAGAGTAAAAAAAGAAACAACTACATTGATTGGCAGAACTTCTTTTTGTAGTGGGCAGTGATTAATGAAGAGTCATAACTGGTTAATGAAGAGTCATAACTGGTTAATGAAGAGTCATAACTGGTCAAAGAGCTGAGAAAAAATTGATTCTCGATGTTCAGTCCTAAATGGGGTGTCTGTGTTAAGCTCTCACCCAAGGCTTAGGGAGCATCCCAAGAGAGGGAGCAGAAAGAAAATGAGAGTTAGAGGATGGGAAAGAGTGTCTTCTGGAGCTGGCATGGCACTGCACTTGTGAACTCATCAAGGCAGTCAACATTCCAATGTGGATGGAGGGGGTGCTCACAAGAACCCACCACTACCGGAAGAGCTATTGGCAGTCAATGACTACTGGGTAAGGGAGAGTCAATGTTTTTCTGGAAATGTGGTCTATGGTAGACTGCCCATGTCCCTGTGGAAGTCCCTTATCCCTGTACATAGTGGCAGTACTAAAGGACTTAATGAGTTACAATAACGACCAAAGACAAGAAGGTGACAAGGGGACACGCTGTGAGGGGTCCAGGAAGGAGCAGTGGGAGTGGATAGAATCAAGATATAGTATATATTCATTTATGAAATTCTCCAGGGAATAAGTACAAATATTTAACAGGTACAGACATAGGTAAGGACTTTCTAAATAAGATTCCATTAGTTCAAGAATTAATTGCAAGTATTACCAACTAGGCTTATAGAAATTAAAAGACTTCTGCACATCAAAGGAAAAAATCAACAGAGTGGAGAGACGGCCTACAGAATGGGAGAGTAGCTTCGCCAACTACTCATCTGATAGGATATTAACATCCCAAATACTTAAAGAACTAAAAAATTTAAGCACCAAAAGAGAATCATGCAACTAATAAAGCAAGCAAATGCTCAGAACAGACAGTTCTTAAAAGAAGTACAATAGGTACTGGGAAATTTTCCAGCACCTGTAGTCATGAGAAAAGTGCAAGTGAAAGGCTATTACGATCCCATCTCACTCAAGTCACTTCATCAAGAAAATGAGTAGCACCAAATACTGGTACAGATGAGAGTGTGGGAGTAGCCCTTATACACTGTTGATGAAACTAGAAATTCATCTAGCCAGTTTGTCGATCTGTCTAGGAATTTAAAAAGAAAAAAACCTAAAATTAGAGCTAGCATGTGATCCAGATTTACCACTCCAGAGTACATGCTCACAGGAATCAAAGTCAGCATATAATGAAAGTGCAGCACTCTCATAGCTACCATTGTACTATGTATAATAATCAACTTATAGAATCAAGTGCATAGCAACAGATGGATTTAAAACTGTAGCACGTATACACACACACACACACACACACACACACACACATTTCTTCACCACAAAAGAAGAATACAATCACTTTATCTGTAGGAACAGTAATGGAACTAGAAATCATCACATTAAACAAAATCAGGCAGACTCAGAAAGACAAACATTACGTGTTTTTGCTCACGAACTGAACATAAGGATAAAAGACATGAAAGTAGAAGTAGAAAGAAGGTCAGGGAGTGCAGAAGAAGGATAAAAGAGAATGAGAGAGGTTGACTATTATTGCTATATTATATGCATGACAATGTCATAATGAATTTTATTTTGCACAATGAACATGTTTAAAAAAATACGGAAGGAAGGGAAAGAGAAGGGAGGGAATGAGAGAAAGATGGGATTGGGGAGGGAGGAAGGAAAGAGGAAGGGGTGGAAGGCAGCAAGCCAGAAGGGAGAAGCAGCAGATCTGTAGTTAACCAGATGCTTGAGTTACTAGATAAGGGCTTTTAAATGGCACCAGAATGACATTTTGAAAAACACAAGAATACAGCTTAAAGAAGAGAGAGAATATGGTTATGAAAAATTAAGTGGATATTCTGGAATTGAAAAATATAGTGCCGGGCGGTGGTGGCGCACGCCTTTAATCCCAGCACTCGGGAGGCAGAGGCAGGCGGATCTCTGTGAGTTCGAGGCCAGCCCGGGCTACCGAGT
>LZPO01067517.1:8859-20398 GCA_001675575.1 Neotoma lepida
CCCATGCTGGAAAGCTATCCTCCAGTGATGGACAGAAACAATAGCTACCTTTCTCTTAGCTCCTGGTTATTTATAAACCACTGATTAATGCCTGAAATATTTTTTAAAACTGAAAATTGATAAAGATTAAATGTTGCTGGGCATACACAGTTNATTCAAACACTTGAGAAGTAAAGACTCCCACCATTTCCAGTCTCATGATTGCTGTTCAAAATGTGAGCCCTCAGCCGCCTGTTCCTGCCACCAAGTCTTGGCTCTGCCATCATGGTCTCTAAGCCTCTAGGACTGTAAGCCCAAATTGAAATGCTTCAATAAGTTGCCTTGGTCATAGTGTTTTACCACAACAATTTAAAAAGTAACAAATAGAACCATAAATTGTGTAATTAAATTTATGTAAAATGTCCAGAATAGGTAAATCCATNACAAGTTAATGCATAGCTGCCAAAGCACTGGAATGAAGGATTGAATTGGAGAGTGGCTGCTAATATAAGTGAGGTACCTTTTATGGATGATAAAATATATAAATAGTAATTGACAATGCTTGTATTATTTTTAAAATACATTCAAAGCTACCTAGTCATGTGCCTTTAAACTGAACACCTATGTAGTAGTTTTTTTTATTTTAATTTTATATGCATGAGTATTTTGTCTGTATGTGTACCTGTGTACCATGTGCATGCCTGGTGCCCTCAGAGGCCAGAAGAGGGTGTTAGGTCCCCTGGAACTNGAGTTACAGATTGTTATAAACCTTCATGTGGACGCTGGGAAAAGCACCCAGCGCTCTTAACCACAGATCTATCTCTAAGCCATTTATAATACATTTTATGTCAATAAAAGGATAATTACAAAAGTTTATGATAAATTATAATAAGGATTTGTGGTAATACCTTGATTTAGCATGAAGTCAAGATTTTAGGGATGGCTGTGACAAAGAGGGGAAGTTCTTCAGACACACCTGTTCAATGTATTCTTTGATGATGAATGATAGTTCCTAGGGCAAATGGTGTGACAGGGNCATATCCACTGAGCTTCAGGCTATGATAAACTCTTCTTCAAAACCATTTCTGCTTTGCAGCCATATAAATACCTTCTCCTTTCTCCTCTTCCTCTTCCCCTTCTACCCCTCCCCTCCCCCTTCCTCTTCTTCCTCTTCTTCTCTTCTCTCTCTCTTTTTTTCCCCATTACAATTCCTACCAGCTGGTTACAGTAGTCACAGACAAATGATCAAGGTTGGAAAGGAGGAACGAGAGAGGTTTGTCTGATGCCCCTTTGTTAGGACAGAGTGTTAGCTCTCTCTCTCTCGGGGATCAGCCATAGTTTTTCCCGAGGAACTTTCTAACACAGGCGCCTCAGAACGTCCATCTTCANTGAGCTCAACGGATTCCCATGGATGATGGAGATATGAAGCTCAACTGTTTGTGACTCTAGATGAATACTGGGTTCTTGCAAGGTAGTTTGTAGTTTTAGCTGAGTCACCCTCCAGGTAGGCAGTTTTCTGGTTGAAATTGCAAGATCATCAGCTGGTTCACTTTGAATCTGCTTGTNTACCCGGAGCCACATCCGTTCCTCTCAACACTGGTTCTGGGAAATGGCCTTGTTTTGTTGAAGTCTGGCTGCTGACACCCACGCAGTAGGGATGTGGGTGTGGCCCTCATTAAGCCTTGGTTGTACTGGTTTGGCCACTGTCTTTTCCAAGAGAACTGTGATGAGCCTCCAGAATTCCCAGGGAGTCACTGTCAGGAGCCCCNGATTCTAAGTGTCCAGGGATCTCAATGAAGGTTGTTGTGGTTGGCACAAAGGGTCTCTATGGTGACTTAGGTGAGGGTCTTGTGCCCTNTATCCAGGTGATCCTCTTAAACATAAAAGTTGACCAGTTTTCAGATACTTTGATACTTGTCATTACCGTGCTCACTTCTACTTTCAACATGGTAAGATTTGTCCTAGTTTCCTTCAATTTGCTTTTTTTTCTTTAAAAAAAAAACATTTCTTTTTAAATTTATTTTTTCCATTTCCAAAGATAATTACATTATTTTTTTCCCTTCCCCCTTCTCCCTTTAACCCCCACATTCTCTCTCAAATTCACAGTCACCTTTATCCTTAATTACTGCTGCACATACACGCATAAATACATAAACAAACACAACCTGTTGAGTTCGCTTAGTGTTGCTCCTGTGTATATGATTTCAGGGCTGACCACCTGTTGTTGAATAACCCAAGTAGGGGGCTTATCCCTGAGAAAGACGAATTTCCTTATCTCAGTAGTCATTAATTGCCCATAGCTCTTTATGTAGGGATAGAGTCCTGTAAGAGTTCCCTTTTCCACATCAGCATGTCTATTGGTGTTGTCATTGTTCATATCTTATGTAGGCAGCCATATTCTTGTGGTATCATGGGTGAAGCTTCTCTGTGATTTCTAGGGGACACAATATCATATCAGATGTCCTGGTCCTCTGGCCTCTACAGTCTTTCCACCCCCTCTTCTGCAATGTTTCCTAAGCCTTCGGTATAGGGATTATGTTGTTGATGTACTCACTGGGGCTGGACACCTCACAATCAGTTGTTTTCTGCACTGTTTTCTGCAGATGTGGTTTTCTGTGCTAAGGAGATGCTGCTTTGATGAAGGGTGAGAGCTACTCTTTTCTGTGGATGGACAACTACTGAGAACGCAGTTAGGAATTATGCTAGTTTAGTAAAGTAACAATATAGATTATCTTCTAAATTACATGACTTGATGATTGCCTAGGTTTCCAACACCAGTCTTTATTCACTCCTGTTGAGTGGGTGTTAAATTCAATTAGNCAGCTGTTGGTTGCCACCAAGACATAAGGGCATCCATTGCACCTTTAGAGACACCTCTGGTGCTGGGCTTGTGGGTGTGAAGATTGTGGCAGGGTTGATGATCAGTATTATTTTTAAGGATGGGTAATATTTAGTGAATTGTTTCTATGATCATGAATATGCTAATAAAATTATTCTGATTAAGGTGATTATAAATGACCTATTTAGTATAATTTCATCTTGTATGTTTGTCACTGAGGTAACAAGAGTGTAGGGTATACCCTTGAACTGAGTACCTTTTATGTTTTCTTCTATTTATTTTCATAATTAGTTTTGACAATTCACACACATGTATAATGCATAGTTATTATTCTCATCCCTACCCTCTCTTATTTACCCTTATGATTCCCTAAATCCCCTCTTTCTTGTATGAGTCTCTTTCTCATGTCTATNTCTCATTTTATAATATTGTAACAGAATGAGTTTAACTAGGACTTTCTGTGTGATTGTGGGTTTGGGGAGAATGGTTGACTCCTCAGTGCATATAAAACCAAAGAGAGTGACTCCTCCTTAATCAAAATCTATCAATATTAATAGTTCAGTAGTAAGGGATGAGTCTCTGTGAGCCCATCTCCGTTCCACAAGGGCTTGTTGACAGGGCCAGTCTTGTGTGGCTAATAACCATACAATCATAGTTGATGATTGTAATGGTGGTGTCAAGTCTAGAGGATAGGATTTAAAAGCCTTTCACCTTATCTTTTGGCTCTGCTATTGTTTCTGTCCCTCTTTCCTTGAGCCTTGGAGAGGATGCTGTAAAGGTCTTGTGTAGGAATGAGCACTTTACAGTCACATATTCTCAGCATCCTTGGCAGCCACTAGTCTCTGCATTCACCATCCTGTACTGCAAAGAGAAACTTCTTTGGTTTAGGCTGAGGGTAGCATTTGTCCTTGGGTTTAAACACAGATATTTANAAGGCAGTTTGCTGATATGTGAATTTAGTTAAACAACAGAGGTAAGATCCCCACTTGAGTCTAAGACATCCCTAAGTACTGGTTGTTAACTGGTTTACAGACCAGCCATGGGTTCCTGTCACATACAGTCNGAGGGCAGTTTGTTTTCCCTACAACAGTCACGCCACTACTGCACAAGTGGGCACATCTTGCCTGGCAGGTTGATTTTGTTGGGTTCATAGGTGGGTAAGACCACTAAAGTATTTTTTTCTGCAATAGCCTGAAAAGCACCTTCAATCCTTTGAGAGCTAGCTGTGAGAGGGAATGTTTCCAGTGTGCTTTTTCTATATCTCTGTGTCTTACAGCTGGAGCGTGTGGAACTCATCCTCTAATTCTGGGGTGGATGCAACCAAGATTTCTGACACTTTTATAGTTTTTGGTTTTTCAAGACAGGGTTTCTCTGTGTAGCCCCAGTTGTCCTGCAACTCCCTTTGTAAACCAGACTGGCCTCGAACTCACAGAGATCCNCCTGCTTCTGCTTCCTAAGTGCTGGGATTAAAGATGTGTGCCACCACTGCCTGGCAGATTTCTGACACTATTGATGGGAATACAAACTAGTGGAACCACTTTGGAAATCATTCCATTTTGCTGCCTGGGGGACCAGGCTCCAGCAGCACAGGGCTCAAAGGGAAATCCACAGAGTCCAAATGTACTAAGACTTTTTTTTTATCTGAGGGGGTCAGGAAAAATGACACTCACATACTCCCTTGATGGTTTCCTTCAGACCTTTTATTCATTCTTCTTTTTCATTCTCTATTCTTTTTTCCTGGTGACTTCTTTCTCTCATTCTTGATGTTTTCCTTCTGACTCCTTCTAATTCTCTCATTTTTGATGTTTTCCTTCTAACTCATTTTAACTCTATCTTTAGTCTTTCCCCTAAAGCTTATATACCCCAGCAAAATCTTTCAGGTGATATAAAAATTACAATGTGGTCATATTCTGCTTTTCAANTGAATGATTACAATGAATACAAGTAAAAAACAGCACGTTTTCTGTAGCTCTTACATGATTAAACATTTTATGTATTACAGCTGAAAAACAAATTATCCCAAGAACCCAGGTACATTCATACCCAAGCAACTTGTCATAGATGAACAGTATGTAAACAAACAAGATATTGTTTAACTGTCAGCCTGAATTTTACAGTTACAAAGAAAGGACAAATCACTTTATTACTTATCTTGAAAAGGTGATCTTATAAGGAACCTTAAAGGAATTACAATCTAAACTTTTATAAAAGAATCAATCAGCTCTACTTTAAATCTTTAGGGTACATACCCACTCATCAATAGTTTTTTTTTATATCAGGAGATTGAGGGCAGAAATGGGTACAAGGAATTAATCATCACCTTTGGTCATCAACCAATCCTAGCAAGAAAGATACTTCAGCCAATGATAATTGTGCCTCTTTGTTCTTGTTCTCTGACCTTAAAGAGTCCCTCACTCAACTATGCATGTTTCTAAAACTTTAGATGGTCTTCTTGGGTTTTTCACCTCAAAGTTATTTGACAAAAACATCTTAGTCTAACTTTAAGTTATTTTCAAAGCTTTGTTTCAGCTATGATGCACTGTGAAACNTGTGAACACATCTCCCATCATTAAGATTAGAAGAATTTAAACTAGCTGNGCTACTGGTACTCAATTGTTTTCCTTAATCATTAACCTAAGCCACAGTCTATATGGCTCCTCAATAGAAACTCATGTGTTCTAGCTGTGTGACACTTCCTTGTTTCATTTTTTTTATCATCAAAACTCCATTTAAACTAACATTATCAATTAGACAGTACAGCTTAAGGAGAAATCATCTTCATAGTAATCCACTGGTAAAAATGCCCAGTAGAACAGGATGTTTCCATGAGATAAACACATTACATTACAGGCAGTGAGGATCTCCTCACACCCATTCACACGATGCCAGATACCAGAGAAAGATAGCAGCAGCAAACATGTAAAGGCACAGCAGAAGCCAAAGACATTCTGGAGTCTGTGGTTTCTGGGCCTTGCCTCTCTGAGATTTACACATCAGGATTTTTCCTCTTGGTGGGCTGACAATTGAACTTCAATTGCCACCTGCTGCTCCTCTGACATGGCCACCAGGACTTCCAGAAGTTTCTCCAAAACCATGAAATGACCCAACTATGTCACTTCTGGACATATAAACAAAGGATTATATTATGCCACAGAGACATCTGCACATCCTTGTTACGATAGATAGGAAATGGAATCAGCATAGTTGTCCACCATGTACAGAATGGGAAATNAACACATGGTACATATACACAAGGGAATTCTGTTCATCTGTATGGAAGAATGAAATTAAGAAAATTTCAGATAAATGGATGAAACTGAAAAAAATTACACAGAGTGAGGCAACCCAGGTTCAGAAGGACACCACTACATAAGTGGATCCTAATGCTCACTCTTTAGTCTTGTTCATTTAACTTCGGGGTGCTCCTGGAAGCCATGAAACTACGAAAGTGACAGAGTTGCCTCAAAGAACCGAAGACAGTAGAGCACAGGTAAAGGAAAAGTAGAGAAGGAATATTGTGATTGAAAGCCTTAAGCAGGGAGCACGTGGGGAGACTGTGGAGATAGGGTATGGAGGGGGATTAACCAAAGCCAAGGATGCATAAAAATACCAAATATACCTTATACTCCTCCTCCACAAAAAGCAAAAGAGAGATTGAAGTGGGTTACACTACATGTCCAGATCATGCTGATCTTAGAANCAATGGATTACTAAACATAATTTCCTGTGTGTGAAATACCTCTACAGGAGTTGGTCAGGGAGGCCCAGAGGCCTCCAAACAATAAGTTCTCTTTTTATACTATTGAGACAAATTCTTACTATATTGCCTAGTTTGGTCAANAGTGATATTAGAGATACATACTATCATGCCTGACTAGATTACTTTTTTATTGTATTTATTTGTGTGTGTGTGAATGTGTGTGTATCACTTGTGCACATGTATGATGGAGGTCAGAGGACCACTTACAGTATTGGTTCTCTTCTACCAGGTGGGCCCGAGGATTGAACTCAGATCCACGGGCTTGCCATCAGGTGTTTTACANGCGGAGCTGTCTTGTTGCTCCTTGAGAAGACTTTAAAATTTTAATATGTATATTTAGATTAATTTTCCCAACTTACAATATTATGGCTTTTTTCAATTGTTACTTTATTGTCTTTTTCTTTTACCCCTGAATGTTGAAATTTGTAAATATGCAGACAGATGATGGATATAGATGTAAAAGTCCTCATGGTGTAAAATGAGACAATACATTGATGTGAGTGNATTTTGTGTGATGTAATAATAAGTAGTGATCATATTATAAATATAGTTTGCTGACATATGGCAAATTGGAGAACACTATACAAGATTTAATTTGTTTTATGCTCACAGCCATCTTTGTGGATGTAAATACTATTATCTCTGTTTTAGAGATGAAAACCTAAACACATGGAGTTTATGGAGTTTATACTAAGAAAGGCCAGAACCAAGTTGAAAACTCAGACCAGCTGGTGGAAAAGCCTGAATTCTTAACAACTACATTCTTGTGCTTCAAATAATAAAATATGTTAAGTGCTACAGCTTCAGAATGTGGGCTCCTCCTTGGATGTAACTCCCTTTATTCTAAATTATAAAGTCACAGGACTAAACCAATATTTGTGGAAATTGTAAGCATTGAATAGTTCCTGATGATGCTGGCTTTGGAGAGGATGCCATGAAATGCAGGTTTATCTCTATGGGAATCTATGTAATCCGATAATTCACTCTTCATAGCAGATGGGACAATGGGGTTTTTGATGACTAAACATTCATGACCTTAATATGCTTGCTTTCACACAGTATTTGATCAGTTTTGAAAAGGTGCAGGTGTGTTTTGGTAGCTTTCTTTCTAACTAGTGAATTTGTAACATTAGCAAAGCTGTTTTTGCACCTGGATTTGGACAGTGATAACAAACTTTCTCAAGCTAAGAATAAATTAAGACTAACATTTAGTTTTTCCTGTAATTTAAAAATATTTGAATTATAAATAGTTTTGGAAAAACCCACAGCAATAAATAAATAAAATTTGTTTACATAGGTGCCATAAAAGCATTTCCTCTTAATAGAGGTTGCTGCCCCTTACAGCAAGTTAATAATCTCCAAGAAAAAAGGCTAGAATATAGGAAATTATTCCCTGTGGATGCCAAGGTTTTAAAGTGATNCTGCTATTTTTGACTTTTCTCTTTGTTCACACACTTCTGATCTTGCTCCTCTGGAGCGGAAGCCTCATCCTGAAGTAGACTCCTTATACTGGCCGTTCTTTCTGCTTCATGCAACACCGTGCCTGTGCTTTTCGTTTGGACTCTTGTGTAGGGGCTCTCCATAGCGGTCTGCTCAGACTGTCCATCTGAGCTAACTAGCCAGGCTCTTGCCAACCGCTGTATCATTCTCTGACCTTCCCTTACCCATGCAATTCCTTGTTCCTTAACCACAGGCGAGTTCTATATGAGCAGCCATCTTCTCTCCTTCAACGTCACTGTCCGACCACAACCAGTCATTGCACCTGAGAAATATTAAGTTAGCAATCACAGTAGAACAAGTGAATTTTTATTCAGGGTCGAGAGTGGCATTGATGCATGTATAAAATGTATGTTTTGAAAATGTAATTTCTTAACCAGGCATGGTGGCACATGCATTTAATCCCAGCACTTGGGATGCAAAGGCAGGTGGACCTCTAAGTTTGAGTCCAGCCTGGTCTATAGAGCGAGTTACAGGACAGCCAGGGCTACACAGAGAAAATTTGTCTCAAAAAACAAAACAAAACAAAAGTAATTTCTGTTGTGTAGTTATGTGCTTAGGTAAGTTGCTCCTGTGTGAGGTTCCTGAGTAAATGGCTTTATATACACATGCAAAGATTTTTATTTGTGGTAAAATACATAGAAAACTCAGTGTCTTAAAATTTAAGTGACAGTTCATTAGCATTAGGCCTGTTCACAACAAAGTGCAATCAATTATCAGAACATTTTCATCTTACAAAGCTGCAACTCTAAACTAATTGAGCCAACCTCCAGCATGTGACTCTCTGTGTGTATGGATGTCCTAACACTGGTTAGGCCACATAACTGGAACTGCACACTGTTGTTTATTTTGTAATTGTATTTAGCATAATGCCCTCAAAATTCATTAATGTAGCACATATCAAAATTTCCTCCCTTTTAAAGGCTGTTTCATCGTATGTATATATTGCTGTTGTTTATCCATCCATCAGTGGACACTTGGGTTGTTCCCACCTTTGGGCTACTGAAAATAAGGCAGCTATGAACATGGTTGAATAAATATTTTTCTGAGATTCTGCTTTTAGTTTTGGATGTACCTAGAAATGTTCCTGATAAATCACATGGTAATTTTACTTTTAGTTTTGTTGGCACCATGATATTGCTTTCTCCACAGCTGCACCATTTTACATTTTCAACAGCAATACACAGGATTTCAGATTTCTCCACATTCTACTTAACCTATGCTATTTCCTCCCACCATCCTCCTTCCCTCCCTCCCTCTCTCCCTCTATCTCTCTCTCCTTCTCTTCCTTAGCTCCTCCCTCCCCCTCCCCCCTTTTTTTGGTAGCAGCNATGTCTAAAAGTATGAAGAGTGACAGTTAAAATTTTAGTAGCAGTTAAAAAAATATAACATAAATAAATATTCCTTGGTGGCTCTTGGAAATTATGCTAGAATTGTCACAGGACATTTAGACAATCCAGGGATATAGGGGCTTTTAAATAAAGATTTTTATCATTGTTAATTACTCACATGTCTTTATGTGGGTTTGTGTATGCGTTCCCAAGGAGACCAGANGTGGGAGATGCCTCTGGCTGTAGTTACAATCAGTTGTGAGCTGCCAGATGTCACTTGTTGGGAACCAATCCTGGTTCCTCTGCAAGAGAAGCTCCTGGTCCTACCTGCAGTCATTTCTCCAGCCCCCAGGCATGAGGCATTAATCCTGGACTGCTCCTGGGCCTTCCCAGTATGAGTCTTGTCATCTTGTATTGAGCTATAAGAATTGTAGCAAAGAATTGCAGTGGCTGGTGCTGACCTGCTGCTAGTGTGGTTTCTGTCCTGCATCCTTCAAGAAACTGACACCAGACAGTNCTTAATGGTAATCTCAAGAATCAACTCTTGAGATTATCTAAGGTTGTAGATGGTCATTAGAAAACTGCAGTACCATTCTGGAGTTTAGCCATGGTGAAGTCTTTGTTTATTCTGGGCATCTAAAATGTTATTTTTAAAGATTTGTGTTTTAAATTGTTTTTGAGAATTTCATACATGGGTAATATTCTTACATCATCTGCCCTCCAACTCCTCTTGTGTCCTCCCACCACCTCTTAAGTGTGTGACCTCTTCTTTAACTTTTANTGTCTTATATATAAAATTTAGAGTTGCTTATAGGTACACATTTAGGGCAGACCACCTGCGACTGGATAACCTGTCAGGGAACTCATCTCTGAAGAAAACTGACACTTCCTCTCAGCCATCGTTAAGTACCTGTAGCTCTTCATCTGTGGGNGAGGCATCATGTCACTGTGAAGGTCTTGCTAGGTGACCATATTTTTGGGGCTTTGTGGGTGGAACAAGTATTTCTGCAGTGGGGTTCTTTGGGTGCATGCCCAAGAGTGGAATAGCTGGATCATGTGGTTGATCTATTTCTGGCCATTGAGGAAGCTCCCCACTGATTTCCATGGTGGCTGCATCAGTTTGCACTCCCCCTGCAGTGAGTAAGTGTCCTTTCCTCATTCCTCACATATATATTAGCATTTTTTTTTCACTTTGCCATTCTGACTGGGGTAAGATGAAATCTCAAAATAGATTAAATTCGTATTTCCCTGAAAGCTAATGATGTTGGAAAAAAATTAAAAAAAAATGTTTCTCAGTCATTTATATTCCATTGAGAACTCTCTGTTTAATTCCATACCTCATTTTNAAATTTTCTTTATGTTTGTATTTTTTAGTTCTTCATATATTCTAGAATCTACCACCTGTCCTATGTATAGCTAGTAAATGATTTTCCCATTTTGTATGCTGTCCAGTATTCTTGACTGGGTTTTGCTGTACAGAAGGTTTTCAGTTTTGTGTGGTCTCATGTATCAATTGATGCCTGCACTACTAGGATAATGATCTAAAATCCTTTCCCATGCCTGTATATTCAAGCATATCTCCTGATTTTTCCTGTCTCAGAATCAGAGNATCAGATCTTAGACTGAGGTCCTTGATCCATTTGGAGTTGCGTTTTTATGCAGGGTGAGACACAAGGAGTTACTTTTCTACCTGCAGTTTTACTTGGGACCATTTGTCAAAGATGCTGACTCTTCTCCAGTGAGTATTTTGGTCATGTTTGTCAGGAGTCACGTAGCTATTAGGCTGTGGACTTAAATCCTGGTCCTCATTTCTNTGCCACTGATCAAGAAGTCTTGTTTTATGCCAATACCATTCTGTTTTCTTTACCATAGCTCTGTAGTACCATGCTGCTTTCATTACCGTAGCTCTGTAGTACAACTTAAAGCTAGAAATGGCGATATTTCCACCAGTTCTTCCATTGCTCAGGCTCGTCCTTGTTATCCTGTTTTTGTGTGTGTCTTTCTATCTGAAATTTAAGATTATTTTCAAAATTTTGGTAATGAACTGTCTTGAAATTTTGATGGGAAGTGCATTGAATCTGTGGATTGCTTTTGGTAGGATGGCCACTTTTACTATGTTAATCTTCCAATCCA
>LZPO01067518.1:0-26529 GCA_001675575.1 Neotoma lepida
CCTTCAGCAACTGGCTTGAGCCAGCTTTTCTTCCATGGGGGAAGGGCCCCATCTGCACTGGTAAGAAGTGACCTAGTCTACCAGCTACTAGATAATGCCCAATTCCAAACAAGCAAACCATGAAGGGCAGTCCTTTTACCCATTTCTCTTTGGCTGAATGTCAGGGGTTCAGGTTAGGCAGTATGAACATGGCCCTACAGCCAAAGAAATGTGACAGTGGGCCCACAATCATGGAATCCACTGGTTTTTACCAGCCTGAAGCAGCTAGCCAGATAGAAAGATGGAGTGATCTTTTGAAGACACAGCTACAGTGCTAATTAGGTGGCAGCAGCCTAGAGGGTTGGGGCAGGGTTTTCCTGAAGTTTTGAACCTGTGTCCAATATGTGGTACGGTTTCTTCCACAGACAGGATCTATGGGTCCAGGAATCATGGAGTGGAAGGGGGATAGTTCCACTTACTATCACTCTAGTGACCCACTAGAAAAATTTTGGTTCCTGTTCCTGGGACCTTAAGTTTTAGTTCTAGAGTAGGGAGTGCTCCTGTCAGGAGCCAGAACAAACTTTCCACTGAATGGGAGGCTGGCTCATCCTTCCCCCTGGCCACTCTGAGCTTCTGGTGCTAACAAGCTAAGAAAGGAGTAACAGTGTTGGGAAGGGTGATTGATCCAGATTGCCAAGGGGAACCTCTCTACAATGGAGGTTAAAAAAAGATTATGTCTAGATATTTATATTACAATTCATAACAGCAGCAAAATTACAGCTAAATGAAGTAACACTGAAAGTAATTTTATGGTTAGGGGTCACCCCAACATGAGGAACTGTATTAAAGGGTCGCAGTAGGAAGGTTGAGAACCACGGCTTTAGGGCATCTCTTGGTGCTACCATGTTCTGTGATTAAGTCAATGGGAAACTACAACCTAACTCAGGCAGGATGACAAAGGGCACAGACCCTTCAGGAATGACGGTACGGGTCACTCCTCCAGGAAGAGAACCAAGACTTGCTGAGGTGCTTGCTGAGGATGGAGGAAATACAGAATCGTAGTAGAAGGAAGCTTGGCCCCTCTGCCTGCTTGCTTTCATTTACCAAGTCCATTTCTTCTCCGGCATTAGAGCCGACTTCTTCGAGATTCCAGCGTATACTGAAGACGAACTGAGACATCCAGCCTCATGGACTAAGCAACAACTGGATTCATTGGTAGACAGTCATTGTTGGACTAGCTGGACCACAGCCTATAAGCCATTCTAATAAATCTCCTTTATATATTCTCTGTTCCTCTCATCATCTCCCAATCTATGATTGCTCCACTGGGTTGCCAAGTCCTCTGAAGGTGCCTTATATAGATGTTTCCAGAACATGTTCAAAGACTAAGTGGGGTAACCAATAACAACAGCCCCTGAACCCTTAAGTATCTGTGTGCCTGTGACCTCAGGGTGCATGCAGATTCTTACACACTATAGGGAGAGCAAAGCCTATGTTCTAGGGCTGTCTTGAAGACCAAAAAAAAAAAAAAAAACGGTATTAAAAAACTTGTCCTGGGGTCAGCAAGGTAAAGATGACTCAGCTGGTAAAGTGGTTTGCGACCAGGTCTAACAACCTGTATTTTAGAACCCTATGTACATAAACGTAGGTAAGTGCAAAAATATTAAAAGAAGAGCAACAACAAAACACCTCCTGCAAAGTCCACTTTGAGGTTGACCTTGACTGCCACTTGGTGGAGAAGCCCGAGACTGACAGCAAAGCGTGCCTCTACCTCTGGGTGTGTCCCACAGGCTGAGGCCCTGATGGAATTCCAGGAAGGAGGGAGCTGCTAGCACAGGCAGCACAGCATCCCTGCCTCTTGTCTGTCTGCCTGAAAGTGAACCACTCTCTACCACACGCCCCCTGCCATGAAGCTGTGCCTCCTCAGCCCAGACACAGACCATGGACCAAAGCTCTCTAACCGTGAGTCAAATATATCCTTCCTCCCTGAAGGGGTTGGCACAGGTATTATCAGTGACAACAAACACAACAGCACAAAGAGCCTGCTACATAACAAGGAGCAGCAGACAGTACCAACATATAGTCACACTGTGGGAGCTCTGGGTTAGGATCCACAGACACATCAAGCCACTGCATTTTCCCTTTGAGGACTACTGGTCTATATCCTGGTCTTTCATGTATCTGTAACAGGCTAAATTGAGGGCTATGTCAAGTGATGGGATGTTTATTATGAATGCCAGCAACACAAACCGATAAAGTAGGTTCCTGCTTAAGCACTTTTCTCTGAAGAATTTGCATCCATGGTTGATGTTAAAACATATGGCCTACTTAGGGAACAGTCCCCTCAGTGCTTACTTCCATTAGAAGTACAGTTCAGATGAAGAACAAGACTAGAAAGCNCCAAGGAGGGCTGTGCTAGTTCTGAAGGAACAGTGCGGTTTAAATGATTCCCAGCTTCTTCCTAGTTACTCTTCCAGAGAACTGAGCTTGGCCAGATAAGCAGAGGCAGACACTCAAAGGAAAACCAAGAGAAGAAAGGGACTTTGTTTAGACAACAAGGATCTTGCTAGGAAGATTTTCCAGGTGAGATGAAATCAGAAAGTTGTTAAAGAGAAAGGCTGGCAAAGCACACAGCCAGAGAGAACTGGGGAAATAGGTTCATCCTTAGATGGGCTAGGGACACAGCAAGTCAGGGCTGCAGACAGGGGAAATGGACACTTGCAGGATGAACCCAGGCCTTGTGGGAGTAACACTGCAGTGTGCCATGGACATATAAGGACAAGGTCATGAACACCCCCAGGTACCTCTTCTTCTTCGCTTGATCTTTCTGATAGGCTCCTTCTTCAGCCGCTTCCGTTTCTGGCTCTTCCCACCACGTACTTTTCGGTTCCTGCCAGTGGTAGGTTCTCGGTCCAGTTCAAACTGTTCCTCCTTGTCAGCACAAAGCTCGGCATCAGCTTTCCCCTCTGACCAGAGTGGCAAACGGCCACTNCCTAGAAATAATCAGAGGATACAACTGCTTGGCAGAGCCCTGTAGAGGCCGCACAGGCCAGCAGAATCCATGGTGTTGTTTGCGTGAACTAGCCTCATAGTTGGTACTGTCTAATGTGGATGCTCAGCACACACACCTCCGGATCCAAGTGGCATTGGGCGCTTAGACAGGAACGTCTGGAGTCTTCCTGTGAGCCCATTCTCGGGAGTGTTGTTCTGAAAGGTAAGCACAGCACTGGGGTGAGCTGTGAACTTCCATGGGTCTCTACAGCCATTCAGTTCCTGCATGTGCCCTCCCTCCTGGAGGCATTATGCCACCAGACTTTCTGTGTGTCTCTAAAAAGGAGCACCCACAAATGTGACAGAGTAAGCCAGAAACCAATGGGAAAGCAAACTCTAGGCCAAGGTAGATACTCATGTGTCCCCTTTTAACACTGGCTTCCTGAGCTCAGAAGTCCTGGGTGGCAAAGGACAAGGAAGCAGGAGAATAGTGATGATGGCTCCAGGGATTGGGGTGGAGTGTCCCCAGGAGCCTACCTTTCTGGCTTTGTTGATAATGTAGCTGGTCCAGACCCAGTTGCGCTTCAGGTGTGCGTAGAAGCTAGAATCCAGGCCAGCAGCTCCCAGCCCATCTCCAGGGACTAAGCCTTCATCCACAACTTCTCGGCTCCCCCTGAGACAAGGCAAATAGAAAAAGAGCCCTTCCTGGTAAGTTAAGTGCCTGCATATTGAATGGGAGGACCCTGTGTGTATGTGTGATAGTGTTCATTTTCCCAGGACAGTAACGAGCAGGCAGAAAGAAAGAGCTTGGGGTGCTATAGGTTGGGAAGTTGTTAATTTTTCAGAAATCAAAAAATCTGATTTTCATGTGAAGTTGCCAGCTTCTAAATTCTGATATGGATGAGATTTCAGAAAAAGTTATGTTCAGAAACATGTCTAGGGCCAGACATTGTCCATGGCAACCAAACTGCTGCCTCTGGCTTCCAAACTAAGGCTAGGGCCACAAAGGTGGGTGTCATGGCCTTCAGGGGGTGGTACGCACGTGGTGTACTCCAGCATGGCACACTTGCGCTCCAGGTTGTGCTTATCCATGGCGCTCTCCTGTTCCTTCCGCAAGCTGCCTTCTGGGTCACTGCCCTGATCAGGGCAGATCTTCTGTGCACAGGGGCAACGCACCACACCTGGACAACCAAAGCAGGGCTCAGTGACATGTTTCCTGCCAGGTGCTGGCAGCCAGAGAGTGAAGAGTGGACGTTTGGTCTATGAGCTATATCTCCCTAAGGAGAGGGAGCCACGGTCCCAGATGAAGCCCTCTCACAATGTCATGCAGAGAGAGATGGGGAGAGAACAGAGAAAGAAGGTGACAGCCACAGCAGGGGACCTCTGAGGGGATCTCTATTGGTGCAGTCTGTTAAAGACTGGAGGGAAGTAGCAACCAGGGAAAGCCTCCATCCTGGTTGGCTGTCATTCAAGCACTAGCTTGATGGCATGGCCAGTGAGTGCAGCAAACTGGGAGGCTCTGGCAACTTTTCTTGGCTAGAACGGTATCTAAGATACTTTGCTCAGCTTCATTCCACCTTACACACATATGCTGACAGTTTTGGTTTAGAAGACAAGGAACAGAGGCTCAGGGAGACTGCAAAGACTTTGTACAGGGCGATCGTCCATTTGAGTGGACATGTGACATTTAGGCCACTCTTGTCATGTACATATTAAAGATGCCCACCAATGTATTTGTTAAAAATGCCCTCTCTGAAAGTAAAAAAAGGACCATCATGGGGGTGGGCAATAGACAGAACAAGCAGGGTACACGTGGGGAAAGGGTAAAAGCAGGGGGCTTTAATTAGGGCAGGGGAGGGGGATAAATACAGAAGGAGGGTGTAATAAAAGTTGTCTGAAGAAGTTATAAGGAATTATCTAAGAACACCTACAATACATGTTAAGTCTGTATACATATACATTCAGTTGAAATGAAATAATCAATCCCTTCTGGGCTGACAATGCTCCTTCCAAGAGCTATAGACTATCCAACAAAAACCTCAACACCAGGTCTGAGAAGCCCTCTTTTGAGTTGTTGGCCAGTGTTGTCCAAGAAACTTCCAAAACATTTTAGACTACTGACGTTGCCCTTGGTTNCCTCGCAGAGGTAAGCACCTATGGCTGAAGACACCATGCACTTTGGACATAGGACCTAAAGATCTTGAGCTAGATTTGATCTGAAGGCCTGACCCCTGAGAACTAGCTTTCATGGTACCAAGAGGCATCATGCAAGCTTTCAGCTATGATGCCTATGAACCACACCAATGACACCATGTCGTGATAACTCTAAGGTAAGGGTGCAGTAGTGGCACACATACCTTGGCAGTAACCAATAGCTCTCTACTTGGACTTAAGGCCCTCTCAATGGTAGAGAAATCATTCCTGGTACTGGAAACCTAGCCAACTACCCAGGGCTAGAAGTCAGACCTTAGAGGAGAACCTACGACCACTCCTTACTGACACAATCCTTAACTACACTCTACTTATCCATATATACTCACATGTAAGTACAGTTCTCATTTCTCATCAAGGAGTATCTCTTTTAAACAGAGAACATTATAGCAAACTACAACCAACCCCAACCAGATCCAACTGACATCATAACTCCCACACCGAGGCTCAGGGATCATTGTAGAAGAGGGAATGGAAAGACTAAGAGCCAGGAGAACAGGGAGTTTGTTGTGAGATGAAGCCTCATCAACATGACTGCCTATAAAAGACCTGAACAAGCATGGCACCAATACCCACGCTAATGTGGAAGGGGAGGAAAGTTTAGGAGGCCTCAACCCTAAGCAAAGAACAACAGGCAACTAAGGAATGCTGAGAGCAAGAGAAAGCATCCTCCCCAGGGGAGGGCACACCAACTGGTCAATATGAAGTGACCATCCCTGAGAACATACACATACAAGTAACATCATATAACTGAGCAGGTTATATTTATACACTTAGTAATGAATANACACAGGCACGCACACACACACACTCACACTCACATACACACACACACTCACATACTCTCACACACAAATGTGTATTAAATAACAAAAGCAGTCATGAATTTGAGAAAGAGCAGAGGTGGGTACATGAAAGAGGATGGAGGAAAGAGGGAAAAGATGTAATTATAATCTCAAAAAATAAAAGTATACTAAAAATAAATAAATAAGTAAAATTTAAAAACAAAAACAAAACAAATGCCCTCCCTNGACAGGGCCCAGAAAACAGCACTCTAAGATGTGTCCAGGTGACCTATGTGCATGCTGGATTTCAGATACCCCTACTTCACAGCACGACTGTGTCCTATGACATAGTGCTTCTCCACATTACTTGGGGCAGAACTTCCTCAAATGTTTGCTGAGGAAAGGGACAATGTCTGATTAATGACTGCAATAAGCCTGTGACATCTCTGCTCATCTAAGAGGGACAAAAAAATCCAACTGTCAGGCCTGAGGAACTGATGCGAATCACATACTGGTTCATAAAATTGTATATAGGTATAAACTACAGGGAATTAGAATGCTTTAAAAACCTACAGCGCTAAGAGCTTCCCTCACTTCTGAATCCCGAAGCATCACTGAAACATACTGCAATAAGATTTGCCTGGATGCCTTAAAGCTCCTGAGGACGAGGGCGCACTGCAGTGTGGGCATTCAGTAACTCCACCAGCCACAGTCCCTAGGTGTAAACAAAGCAGTGCCTCTCTATTGTGGAGAGGAAGCTCTGATGGTGACTGTGGGGCTCTGCAGGAGGAGTATCCGAGGAGAGTTCTACCACCCCCAGGCAAGTCCAGTGCTGTTCTTGCCCATGTACACTGACAGGATGTCCACTTCACAAGGCACTCTGCAATACTCTGGAGATGTGCTAAAGAGATCATGGGAGGAAACAGGATGGGGACAAAATGCTGCACAGGCTTTCTGGGATATGACACTTCAACAGCAAAGACCAGCATAGAAGACACTCAGGGATAAGACTGCTGAGCCCAGCATAGTCAACCCTACACAAGTTTCCCACTTGGTCATCAGCACACAGGACTCCCTTTCCGATCTCCTTTCTTCCACTCCTAACTCTCAGTCCATTCTCCAAATGGCAGTGGGGTGTGCTTCAAAACACAATGTGTGTAAGCATTCCATGGTTTCTTTCTGCTCTTCAACTAACCATGTACTTCCTACAGAGCACAGTCTGCTCCCAACCCTTCTTCTACTGTAGCTGCCATGCTCCCTCCAATGCCTCCCTAACACACTCAAGGCCTTGGCACAAGCCACTTCCCCTGCCTCGTGTCTTCTCCAGCCTCAGTGGCCTCAGATTACAGTGCTCAGCTCAGCAGTGGTCTCCTTTGGTGATCCTGAGCCCTGTTACCACGATCTGTAGCCTACACCCTGTGTGTCCTGACAGTTCTTATCACACTCCGGGTCTCTGTTGAGCTCCTCCTCCCTAGAACACAAGTGGTATGAGGACAGAGAACTGACGACCTGGATGATGCTGGATAAATAGCGACTTGTGCAGCTCTTGTACAGATCAAATGCCTAGGCTTGGATTGGGCAGGAGCTTCCCATTTCTAGGCCCAACACAGCACTTTACAAGGAGCCCCAGGGACACCCCAGCTTAAGGGAGTGGTCTGAATGACAATGGACTCCATGACCCCAGGCTCTCTTCTGGCTCTGCATCCATGATCACACCAAAGGGAAAAGAAAGAAGGGGTCCAACAAGCCAGGATACCTAGTGGGGTGTTGAGGCAGATACACTGCAGGTCAAACCAGTAGCTTTCCACATCCTGCATGGAGTCCAAGACATAGAGACGTCTCTCGAAAGGCCGGCTGCTGTGGGCCAGGTTGTAATGTGGATCACAGATGGTGGTGTCAACAATGACTGCGTTCTTCTTCAGGAAAACGAAGACCTGCAAGAGAGGCCCATCCAGGAGATGAGGCACACAATCGTCAGCACCATGATGCTTGGGGTTGGGTTGACAATCAAGCCCACCTCACTGGGCTGGAAGGCACTACCTGGTCTTTATCTTGGAACTTTTCTGTGGGTCCAAACTGTAGCAGCCCCATGTAGCACAGCCGCTGCAGGTTCTCCACCACTGAGAAAACGTACCGCCTAGAACAGAGGGTAGCTGGTTCTCCACCACACACTGCACAGAGCTCCGAGGCCAGGATAAGGGATGAGCTGTTCCTCTTTCTTACCTAATCCCCCAGGGCACTGAGGCCCACAGTTACCTTGGGGCTTAATTTGTAAAGCAAATACAACAAGGGAACAAACCCAAACATTCCAGTAGCTGCAATTCTTTAGCAGTAAATTTACTTACTGAAATCAAGTAATAAATGTACTAGCTTATGTCTTTGGTGAATAAACTACTGAGAATCTTGACGCTGTGCAGCCTGGCAGGCAACATCTTTTACTTTTCCAAGGACCGAGTGAGCATTTGGGACCCTACCTTCTGGGATTTATTCTCACCTCTTATACAGGAGCTGTTGCCGGATGTGCCTGGGGAGGAAGCGGATCAGTGTGTGCTTCTTCAGAGGGTCATTTAGAAAATCCTCCAGGTTGTCCACCTACAGAGGGCATCTGCAGGTTCAGCTCAGCCACAAGGCTCACAAGAAAGCACTTAACACTATGACCTCCCCATCTCTGGTTTGGGTCTCTATATCTACCCTCCCAGCTCACCCAGCATACAACAGAGGGCAACAATACATGCTGGGCCTGCAAGGAGGCACGCAGCTGCTGAAGCCCTTCCAGGAGGCAAAAGGTGCACACTCTCAGCAGGGAAGGATGACTGTTGATCCCGAGGTCAGTGATTTTGCCTAAGGGGAAGTTTCTGGAGGTGTCCACTCACACACCCACCAAAACTGTGCATCATCATTTCATCTGCCAAAGCAAGAACTGGAACCTAAATGTCCCCAAGTAGAAAATATTGCTAAATTGTGTCAGTGGAAAGGACATATGAGTATCTGTCTCTTATACACATCTAGATGTGTATAAGAGACAGCACACACACACACACACACACACACACACAAAGTAGAAGAAAATATACCAAAATAATGAGCAGTGAATGACTCTGAGGGATAAGATTTTGGAGTTTCAGTTACCAAAGCTTCTACAGTGTTTTGTTGTTGCAGCATATTCATTTGTCTTCTGACCTAGCCAATGATAAGCTACCTGAAGTACACATTATGACCCATCCACCCAGCTGATTCCCTTATCAACTCTAATCTAATCTATGCAGAATAACAACTATTTAAAATGTTCTCCCTTGACTGGCCATCTTGCTGCTCACCCACTATCCATTCATCCTTCTCCTCATCCAGCACCTGGGCAAACTGGATCACGTGAGTACAGGCTTCCAGCCCCACTAGCCCCACAATGGCATGGCCCAGAGTCACAGGTACCTTGTAGCTCACTTGAACAACTTGGACAAAGATGGAGAGGGGCAGGCAGAGAAGAATGTCACTGACGAGAGCCCAGCCAAAGCCAAAGTCCCTGTGGATTGGGATGGGAGGGACATAGCGCATCCACGAGATTTCATCCACATACACTAGGAAAAAGTCAAGAGTCACTCCAAGCAGATGGCATGCTCAGGAGAAAGCGGTCTCTCCCTGCCTTCCCCTAGTGCAGACCTGTGGCTCTCACTTATTTGTCTCCCCTTACACCACCTACCCCCACCCACGGGTGCAGGCCTGTGGCTCTCACCTATCTCTGTGGAGAGTTCCATTTCTGCCTCCCAGGAGCTGCTTTCTGTGTTGTCTCTGGCTTCAGAGGTGTCCCAGTCATTTCCAGAGGAGGGCTGGGCCCCTGGCCTGCTGGACTCCTGCTTCCCTGTTTTCCTCTCACTGTGGTAAGTAGGCTGCTCCCCAGTGTGGCCAGCAGGATGCCCGTAGACCAGGTACCACAGGAACAGGTGCATCACCCGAAGGCGGGGCATCTTGGGAAGGAACCCTATGGACCGCCCGAGTCCAGGAACTGTAGGGAGAAAGGTGCTTGGGCAATCTCAGACTGTAGCTAGTCCAGTTCATCCCACACCTACCGTGGGCTACGCAGGGTCTAGATGCCAGGGAGGTGACTTATCTACCACTGTGCAGAACAAAGCTGGCAAAGGTGACTGTGAAGCTGCTCTTTACCTATGACAGGTTTATAATTTTTGAGTGGGGTTATGCCCATTTTCTCGTCCGTCTTTTTCACCCGTCCGCTTTCTGACTTTAGGGATGTGTTCGGGTCAGAGTCTCCTGATCCACTTGGGACCTCTGGCTCCTGGCTTTCCTCTTCTGCCTCCTCCTGGGGTGCTGGAGTCTGTGGAACTTTAACCCTGCAGGCCAAACGCGGGGTGCAGAAATATGTTGGAAGCAAAGACAAGGCCTATCTGCCAGGCCTGGGGTTTTAGACTCAAGTGATCATGGGCCCAAGCAGATGACACAAGTAAAGAGTGTCTAAAAGATGAAGGGGGTAATATGGGACCTTCAGAGGCTACTCACCAGCAAGAAGGGAAAGGAGCCCAGTGTGCTAGGTCTCCTGACACTTCACAGATGCCAGCCACCAGGAACATAAAAAGAGCTAATGGCAAATGGTTGAGATACTGTGACCAACCATTGAGGTTCTACCTCCAGGGTGGCCCTCTGCCCACCAGGAACCTAGCCACCTTAAAACTTGCTCCCTCAGTGGTGTGCATTAGGGTAAGATGAGCGAGACCTCGGGAAGGCAAGTGAATGACTTAGGCCATGCTGAGACTGAGCTTCCTACACAGAAGCACCAATGGAAGTGCTCCAATTGGTTACATTTACCAGATGGACAAGCATTAGGGCAGGTGGTGTGGCTCAGTGGGAAAGTGTTGGCCTAGCATATGCAAGGCCCTGGTCCCATCTCCAGCACCATCCAAAGAAAAGGAAAAAGAATAAGTTAGAATGAAGAATACTTGGAAGTTCAGAACTGGATCCCTGTGTAGACTTGGTGGGCACAAGCCACAGCCTCTAGCCAGCCAACCCAGGATCTCATGCAGGTGCACATAAAGCCTTCAGAATGCTGCTCCACTGGCTGCAGGCTAGTACACAGGCCTGGGCAGTTTAACTGTGAGTTCTTCCACTTGCCTGTTTGCTGTGCTTGAGTTGGAGATCCGGAAGCGAACCTGCTCAATGGCACTTCTCACAAGAGGGTCATTCTGGTCCATGGATGGGTGCACAACCAGATCCACCTGTGGGGAGAGGTTGGGGTGTCTCAGAGGGCAGGGTAGGTTTGAACTGAGGTTTCATGGCAAGATTTCCAACACACCCACAATTCAGAGAGGCAAAATACAGGGTAGTTTGCTATTTCAGCTACAAGAATCAGAACTCCTTTGGGGACCATGCCACCAAGCCCAAGCCATTGGTCCTGCAGTTTCCCTGGCCAGGCTATCACAGCTCACCAGCTCTTCTGACAGCTGGAGCAGCTCCCCACACCTGCTCCACTGAGATTCTTGACTAATCTGGAAAGGCGAGTGTGGCATAAGAGCACTCTCCCTGGCTGTGTGTTGCTAGGACCCTGGCAGTGTAGTGCACGTCTGAATGACTAGCAGAGGATGTAGGGCTGCTCTGTCATTACCTCTCCCTGGGAATCCAGGCAAAATGGTTACAGTGGTTGCTGTTTCTTGAGCTATGGGGATAAAATTCCTGAAGTGAGTAGCAGGTGTGTAAGGAGTCAGGACACTAACTTCAGCACTGGCAGAAGTGGCACAGGTGCGGGGAGCAGGACAGGTCATGAGTGATGAGACATGATGGACTGGATACCCAGGAGCAGCTTTCTGTGCTGTCATTGCAGAGTGAAGGGCAGCAGCTGTGTGGGGGCTGGGACAGGCAGCAGCCCCACCCCCACAGGCCCAGCACACNATTCTTGCTGGTACAAAGGAAACCCCATGCTCACCTCTATACTGCATCCACCTATACTACTGACTTCTTTGTGAGACCCAAATGAGAGCCAGTTAGGCAACTTCTCAGAAAAACGAAAAGTACTAAAAGATGGAAGCTCCTATTGGCCCCATTGTCCTAGGCCAGCAGCTAATTCTTCAACAGCCTCAGNGACAGGGCCCAGAAAACAGCACTCTAAGATGTGTCCAGGTGACCTATGTGCATGCTGGATTTCAGATACCCCTACTTCACAGCACGACTGTGTCCTATGACATAGTGCTTCTCCACATTACTTGGGGCAGAACTTCCTCAAATGTTTGCTGAGGAAAGGGACAATGTCTGATTAATGACTGCAATAAGCCTGTGACATCTCTGCTCATCTAAGAGGGACAAAAAAATCCAACTGTCAGGCCTGAGGAACTGATGCGAATCACATACTGGTTCATAAAATTGTATATAGGTATAAACTACAGGGAATTAGAATGCTTTAAAAACCTACAGCGCTAAGAGCTTCCCTCACTTCTGAATCCCGAAGCATCACTGAAACATACTGCAATAAGATTTGCCTGGATGCCTTAAAGCTCCTGAGGACGAGGGCGCACTGCAGTGTGGGCATTCAGTAACTCCACCAGCCACAGTCCCTAGGTGTAAACAAAGCAGTGCCTCTCTATTGTGGAGAGGAAGCTCTGATGGTGACTGTGGGGCTCTGCAGGAGGAGTATCCGAGGAGAGTTCTACCACCCCCAGGCAAGTCCAGTGCTGTTCTTGCCCATGTACACTGACAGGATGTCCACTTCACAAGGCACTCTGCAATACTCTGGAGATGTGCTAAAGAGATCATGGGAGGAAACAGGATGGGGACAAAATGCTGCACAGGCTTTCTGGGATATGACACTTCAACAGCAAAGACCAGCATAGAAGACACTCAGGGATAAGACTGCTGAGCCCAGCATAGTCAACCCTACACAAGTTTCCCACTTGGTCATCAGCACACAGGACTCCCTTTCCGATCTCCTTTCTTCCACTCCTAACTCTCAGTCCATTCTCCAAATGGCAGTGGGGTGTGCTTCAAAACACAATGTGTGTAAGCATTCCATGGTTTCTTTCTGCTCTTCAACTAACCATGTACTTCCTACAGAGCACAGTCTGCTCCCAACCCTTCTTCTACTGTAGCTGCCATGCTCCCTCCAATGCCTCCCTAACACACTCAAGGCCTTGGCACAAGCCACTTCCCCTGCCTCGTGTCTTCTCCAGCCTCAGTGGCCTCAGATTACAGTGCTCAGCTCAGCAGTGGTCTCCTTTGGTGATCCTGAGCCCTGTTACCACGATCTGTAGCCTACACCCTGTGTGTCCTGACAGTTCTTATCACACTCCGGGTCTCTGTTGAGCTCCTCCTCCCTAGAACACAAGTGGTATGAGGACAGAGAACTGACGACCTGGATGATGCTGGATAAATAGCGACTTGTGCAGCTCTTGTACAGATCAAATGCCTAGGCTTGGATTGGGCAGGAGCTTCCCATTTCTAGGCCCAACACAGCACTTTACAAGGAGCCCCAGGGACACCCCAGCTTAAGGGAGTGGTCTGAATGACAATGGACTCCATGACCCCAGGCTCTCTTCTGGCTCTGCATCCATGATCACACCAAAGGGAAAAGAAAGAAGGGGTCCAACAAGCCAGGATACCTAGTGGGGTGTTGAGGCAGATACACTGCAGGTCAAACCAGTAGCTTTCCACATCCTGCATGGAGTCCAAGACATAGAGACGTCTCTCGAAAGGCCGGCTGCTGTGGGCCAGGTTGTAATGTGGATCACAGATGGTGGTGTCAACAATGACTGCGTTCTTCTTCAGGAAAACGAAGACCTGCAAGAGAGGCCCATCCAGGAGATGAGGCACACAATCGTCAGCACCATGATGCTTGGGGTTGGGTTGACAATCAAGCCCACCTCACTGGGCTGGAAGGCACTACCTGGTCTTTATCTTGGAACTTTTCTGTGGGTCCAAACTGTAGCAGCCCCATGTAGCACAGCCGCTGCAGGTTCTCCACCACTGAGAAAACGTACCGCCTAGAACAGAGGGTAGCTGGTTCTCCACCACACACTGCACAGAGCTCCGAGGCCAGGATAAGGGATGAGCTGTTCCTCTTTCTTACCTAATCCCCCAGGGCACTGAGGCCCACAGTTACCTTGGGGCTTAATTTGTAAAGCAAATACAACAAGGGAACAAACCCAAACATTCCAGTAGCTGCAATTCTTTAGCAGTAAATTTACTTACTGAAATCAAGTAATAAATGTACTAGCTTATGTCTTTGGTGAATAAACTACTGAGAATCTTGACGCTGTGCAGCCTGGCAGGCAACATCTTTTACTTTTCCAAGGACCGAGTGAGCATTTGGGACCCTACCTTCTGGGATTTATTCTCACCTCTTATACAGGAGCTGTTGCCGGATGTGCCTGGGGAGGAAGCGGATCAGTGTGTGCTTCTTCAGAGGGTCATTTAGAAAATCCTCCAGGTTGTCCACCTACAGAGGGCATCTGCAGGTTCAGCTCAGCCACAAGGCTCACAAGAAAGCACTTAACACTATGACCTCCCCATCTCTGGTTTGGGTCTCTATATCTACCCTCCCAGCTCACCCAGCATACAACAGAGGGCAACAATACATGCTGGGCCTGCAAGGAGGCACGCAGCTGCTGAAGCCCTTCCAGGAGGCAAAAGGTGCACACTCTCAGCAGGGAAGGATGACTGTTGATCCCGAGGTCAGTGATTTTGCCTAAGGGGAAGTTTCTGGAGGTGTCCACTCACACACCCACCAAAACTGTGCATCATCATTTCATCTGCCAAAGCAAGAACTGGAACCTAAATGTCCCCAAGTAGAAAATATTGCTAAATTGTGTCAGTGGAAAGGACATATGAGTATCTGTCTCTTATACACATCTAGATGTGTATAAGAGACAGCACACACACACACACACACACACACACACAAAGTAGAAGAAAATATACCAAAATAATGAGCAGTGAATGACTCTGAGGGATAAGATTTTGGAGTTTCAGTTACCAAAGCTTCTACAGTGTTTTGTTGTTGCAGCATATTCATTTGTCTTCTGACCTAGCCAATGATAAGCTACCTGAAGTACACATTATGACCCATCCACCCAGCTGATTCCCTTATCAACTCTAATCTAATCTATGCAGAATAACAACTATTTAAAATGTTCTCCCTTGACTGGCCATCTTGCTGCTCACCCACTATCCATTCATCCTTCTCCTCATCCAGCACCTGGGCAAACTGGATCACGTGAGTACAGGCTTCCAGCCCCACTAGCCCCACAATGGCATGGCCCAGAGTCACAGGTACCTTGTAGCTCACTTGAACAACTTGGACAAAGATGGAGAGGGGCAGGCAGAGAAGAATGTCACTGACGAGAGCCCAGCCAAAGCCAAAGTCCCTGTGGATTGGGATGGGAGGGACATAGCGCATCCACGAGATTTCATCCACATACACTAGGAAAAAGTCAAGAGTCACTCCAAGCAGATGGCATGCTCAGGAGAAAGCGGTCTCTCCCTGCCTTCCCCTAGTGCAGACCTGTGGCTCTCACTTATTTGTCTCCCCTTACACCACCTACCCCCACCCACGGGTGCAGGCCTGTGGCTCTCACCTATCTCTGTGGAGAGTTCCATTTCTGCCTCCCAGGAGCTGCTTTCTGTGTTGTCTCTGGCTTCAGAGGTGTCCCAGTCATTTCCAGAGGAGGGCTGGGCCCCTGGCCTGCTGGACTCCTGCTTCCCTGTTTTCCTCTCACTGTGGTAAGTAGGCTGCTCCCCAGTGTGGCCAGCAGGATGCCCGTAGACCAGGTACCACAGGAACAGGTGCATCACCCGAAGGCGGGGCATCTTGGGAAGGAACCCTATGGACCGCCCGAGTCCAGGAACTGTAGGGAGAAAGGTGCTTGGGCAATCTCAGACTGTAGCTAGTCCAGTTCATCCCACACCTACCGTGGGCTACGCAGGGTCTAGATGCCAGGGAGGTGACTTATCTACCACTGTGCAGAACAAAGCTGGCAAAGGTGACTGTGAAGCTGCTCTTTACCTATGACAGGTTTATAATTTTTGAGTGGGGTTATGCCCATTTTCTCGTCCGTCTTTTTCACCCGTCCGCTTTCTGACTTTAGGGATGTGTTCGGGTCAGAGTCTCCTGATCCACTTGGGACCTCTGGCTCCTGGCTTTCCTCTTCTGCCTCCTCCTGGGGTGCTGGAGTCTGTGGAACTTTAACCCTGCAGGCCAAACGCGGGGTGCAGAAATATGTTGGAAGCAAAGACAAGGCCTATCTGCCAGGCCTGGGGTTTTAGACTCAAGTGATCATGGGCCCAAGCAGATGACACAAGTAAAGAGTGTCTAAAAGATGAAGGGGGTAATATGGGACCTTCAGAGGCTACTCACCAGCAAGAAGGGAAAGGAGCCCAGTGTGCTAGGTCTCCTGACACTTCACAGATGCCAGCCACCAGGAACATAAAAAGAGCTAATGGCAAATGGTTGAGATACTGTGACCAACCATTGAGGTTCTACCTCCAGGGTGGCCCTCTGCCCACCAGGAACCTAGCCACCTTAAAACTTGCTCCCTCAGTGGTGTGCATTAGGGTAAGATGAGCGAGACCTCGGGAAGGCAAGTGAATGACTTAGGCCATGCTGAGACTGAGCTTCCTACACAGAAGCACCAATGGAAGTGCTCCAATTGGTTACATTTACCAGATGGACAAGCATTAGGGCAGGTGGTGTGGCTCAGTGGGAAAGTGTTGGCCTAGCATATGCAAGGCCCTGGTCCCATCTCCAGCACCATCCAAAGAAAAGGAAAAAGAATAAGTTAGAATGAAGAATACTTGGAAGTTCAGAACTGGATCCCTGTGTAGACTTGGTGGGCACAAGCCACAGCCTCTAGCCAGCCAACCCAGGATCTCATGCAGGTGCACATAAAGCCTTCAGAATGCTGCTCCACTGGCTGCAGGCTAGTACACAGGCCTGGGCAGTTTAACTGTGAGTTCTTCCACTTGCCTGTTTGCTGTGCTTGAGTTGGAGATCCGGAAGCGAACCTGCTCAATGGCACTTCTCACAAGAGGGTCATTCTGGTCCATGGATGGGTGCACAACCAGATCCACCTGTGGGGAGAGGTTGGGGTGTCTCAGAGGGCAGGGTAGGTTTGAACTGAGGTTTCATGGCAAGATTTCCAACACACCCACAATTCAGAGAGGCAAAATACAGGGTAGTTTGCTATTTCAGCTACAAGAATCAGAACTCCTTTGGGGACCATGCCACCAAGCCCAAGCCATTGGTCCTGCAGTTTCCCTGGCCAGGCTATCACAGCTCACCAGCTCTTCTGACAGCTGGAGCAGCTCCCCACACCTGCTCCACTGAGATTCTTGACTAATCTGGAAAGGCGAGTGTGGCATAAGAGCACTCTCCCTGGCTGTGTGTTGCTAGGACCCTGGCAGTGTAGTGCACGTCTGAATGACTAGCAGAGGATGTAGGGCTGCTCTGTCATTACCTCTCCCTGGGAATCCAGGCAAAATGGTTACAGTGGTTGCTGTTTCTTGAGCTATGGGGATAAAATTCCTGAAGTGAGTAGCAGGTGTGTAAGGAGTCAGGACACTAACTTCAGCACTGGCAGAAGTGGCACAGGTGCGGGGAGCAGGACAGGTCATGAGTGATGAGACATGATGGACTGGATACCCAGGAGCAGCTTTCTGTGCTGTCATTGCAGAGTGAAGGGCAGCAGCTGTGTGGGGGCTGGGACAGGCAGCAGCCCCACCCCCACAGGCCCAGCACACNATTCTTGCTGGTACAAAGGAAACCCCATGCTCACCTCTATACTGCATCCACCTATACTACTGACTTCTTTGTGAGACCCAAATGAGAGCCAGTTAGGCAACTTCTCAGAAAAACGAAAAGTACTAAAAGATGGAAGCTCCTATTGGCCCCATTGTCCTAGGCCAGCAGCTAATTCTTCAACAGCCTCAGGTTACGGCAGGACACAGGTACAGGGGAATGGGCTCCAGTGAGTCACTGGGAAGACAGCACTGGCAGCCTGTGCCAAGACCTATCAGGAATCAAGTCTCATGGTAAACTTCAAACCCAGTTCAGAAGCATACTACAGCTCTCCATCTACGGCCCTGCAGCTAGAGGCTCCATTTTCATGCACTTCCGTTTCTGTGACTGTGTGACCCTAAATACCAACCTGACATCCTCATCCCCTCCCCCAGGCTTTGATTGTCACTAGCCTTCTAGAATAGCACTGGAGAAGCCAGTCCTGAGGCCAGATAGTCTCCTCAGGCCCAAAGTAGGGGAAGATTTGTTGCCCTCAACAGCAACACCAAGGAAGTCCAACAGAGTAGCTTCTGGAAAACCTGCTGAAGTCATGGATGTCCCTGCTGATGGGGCCTCAATATGTCCTTCAGTGAAACAGGCTGGCACATAACTGACTGCAGTTGTGGAGGATGGAGCTAAGTCAAGGGGATCTGATGGCTTTATTTTGAAGTGACTTCAGCAGATATAAAAGCCCATGAGTCCTGTCTATATGCAACAGCTATTTCTTAAGTCATTTTTTGGTATTACTTTCTACATCTAAAAAAAATAAGATATGTGAGAGTAGAAATGACCTTGCCCACTTATGAGGGAAACAAAGCAGGGCTCCTTTACAGCTGGGATGGAAAATCCAGTCAGGAATTCAGGGGCTGTGAAGACAGCCCCATTGCTTTCAGCCCTAATGTCCAGCTGCGCCATCCCAATTACTCTGACCCTGAAAAATTGATGTGTAAAATGTGTGCAAAGCTGCTGAGCTACAGTTACTATGGGAACGGCTCCCATCACAGTACTACAGAACAGACACATCCCATAGACTGGCCACCACCATTCCAACGTCTTTGTAGAAAAGGTTCTTGCATTCCTAACACTGTTCTGCTTAACTGCAATAGACTCTCCAGGCTGGGCCAACTCACTGCTCTATTGCTCAGGTGGCTGCTCCCAGCCACAACAGGAAGTTGGTAGGACCCCTGCCCTCCAGATTAAGAGGTGTAATTTGATGTCTCAATTACTAACAGCAAAGGATCAATCCAGATGCAACAATGACAAGGGACACTAGGCCACAAAGTTCCCATAGCATGGGGTTGGCTCTGTGGGCATCAGGAGAGACTGAAGAGATTACCTTCTTCTTGATGCCATCTTGAATGACCGTAGTCCGATACAATCTCAAGAGACCCTCCTCAGACAGGTTCCGAACCAAGCGGATAATGGACTTCTTACAGCACTTGGTGGAGACCCCCTCTTGCTTTTCCTGGTCCATGATCATCTTCTGAATCCTGGATATCAGAGAAGATCACATTTCCATTTCAACATACAGAAGCATAGAGGAACCACAATAGGTCTGTCGGAACCAGGGAAACTCTGCAGGAGCTCTTCACACCCCACACAGGGGGGGGGCCTCTTGGAATATGAATTGAATGAATATGAATTTGTTTCTCGAGTAAACAAATTAGCTGAAGACAGGCCACTACCCACAGCATCTCCACAGCACCAGAAATCACATGATCTGACAATAAAAAGGAACAAGGGAAGGGAAACAGTGTTAGGATGGAAACCTGTCTTCACCAAGTCTGCATGCTTAACTGAACATCCAGCTAGGCAAAGCTCTAGTTTCCCACTGTTCCTTGGTCTGAACTCTTTTTTACTCTTCAATCTTCTGATTCATTGTGATATTTCTAGATCACTAACTACAGAAGAGGAAGGCCAATATGGACAACAGGACACCCAGACAAACTTCTCAGGGCACAGAAGGGACCAAGGTGAAGATGTATGTAAGGTGGTGTCTGCCCTCAGTCAGCCAGAGACAGAGTGAAGAACCCACACCTACGACTGCAGGGTGAGGCCCCTGCTGCCCGATGGTTCTGACACTGGTCTCAGAGCCCAGAAGGTGCTGCCCCCCCTGAGTGGTGGCTTCAAGAGCTGCAAAGACCAGACCTTAAGCTTAGCTCCTTTTTCTTTAACACATAGTCCTTCCTGTGCCTCTTGCCACGCCACTGCCTGCACTTTTCTCTGTTTCCTTTCCCTTGTAACAATTCCCCAGGGTTAGGGTTTGACTAAGACATGTTGCCTACAACTCATGGGTTCAAAGACTTGGATCCAGAAGATGGTGATACTGGGAGGTTCTGGAAACTTTGCAAGGTGAGGCCTGGCTGGAGGAAGTAGGTCACTGGAGAAAGACCTTGCCCTCTCTCTTCCTCTTGGCTGTCATGAGGTGAAGAAGCTCTCTGGCTCCATATCCCTGTCACCACACACATGGAGCCAAGAGACCACAGAGAACCCATGAACCAAAATAAATCCTCATTCAAGTTATTCCCTCATGAGCCTGTCAGAGCTACACAAAAGTAACTCACTCAGGTAAGGAGAAAAGCCAGCACAGGCTCCGTGACATCTCGTATTTTAACTCTCAAGTTCTACCTTTCCCAATGACAGGAAACAAATCTACATCCTATTGACCACAACGAGACACCATAAAATGCACACGGTGAGGCAGCAGCTCCGAGACCTTTCAGTCCCTTCTATGGCTGGTAAAGAGGGGCAGTCACAGAGAGACACCAGCACACTCACGTGAACAGGCTCTCAATCAGGCGGAGGTTGGTGACAGCTTCTATGATCAGATTCCTGCGCTTAAGCAGCCGGTAGGTTTTGTGAGGCTTGTCCTGGCCTGGGCCATGGCGTCCAGCTTTCTGGGAGCCACCACTTTCCTACATAACAGAAATCCAAGATCAGGGGTCAGAAAGGGTAGGACCAGACAGATATCATACCTGAGGGGCACACTCCCCTTTTCAAAGAAGTCAGGTCCTGCTATTCAAGGAGAGTCCACAAGGCCAGCTCCCTACACAAAACCCCACCACCCTCTCATTTCTGGGCTCAGCAGTTATCAGAGGTACCTGCTAGCTGATGATCCTAGGTGACTTTGGGATCAGCTAGTTTCAGAGCAGGAGTTGGGCATCACCTGCTGTGACACCTCCAAAAGCAGACAGTAGCTCCATGTCCACTTGGCTTCTCCCCAGGGGGAGGGAAGAGCCCAGCACCCTTGCTGAAGCTGTGGTCAGGCCGTGGAAAACTCAGCAGCACCCTTATTACTGCTCTTGTGTCCCACAAAGGAAACCAAGGTGAGGCAAGGACCTGCCCAGGGTCATCCAGAATGAATGTGTACTTGCACGCATGCTAGGACAACCAGGACGGAAAGTAAAAGATGGAAGGAGGGGACAGGAGTGTGTGCTTCTCCCCTCAACTCAGACCAAGGGCGCGTTTCATTCTTTCTTCTTTTCTCTTTAAGGTTTATTTATTTTATGTATGCGTGTGTCTGCCGTGTATGTACAGATGCCCACGGGGGCCAGAAGAAGGGGTAGAATCCCCTGGGGCTAGGATCACAGGCAGCTGTGAGTTGCCTAGCATAGGTGCAGTGAACTGAACCCAGGACTTTTGGAAGAGCAGCAAGGACTTTTAACTGCTGATTCATCTTTTCACCCACAATTTCAATTTTTTAAAAGATTTTATCAATTTTTATTTTATGTCTGAGTGTTTGCATTCCTGTATGTCTGTGTACCACATGTATGTAGCACCAAAGGAGGTCAGAAGAGGGCATTAGATCCCCTGAGACTGGAGCCACAGATAATTGTAAGCTGCCACAGGAGTCTAGGATTTGAATCCAAGTTTTCTGCCAAGAGCAGCCAGTACTCTTAACCAATGAACCATCTCTCCGCCCCCCATGCCACCTCACTTTCATTCTTAAAAGTCTTTCTATCTTCTAGGAGCTTAACATGCAGCGGGGTCTTTTACTACATGTGGTAAAGCCTGAATATGAATCCTGAATGGAAAAAGAATGCCTGCTGACATCATGTGGTAGCCACAGGCATGTCTGGCTGGGTGGCTATGGCTTGGAGTAGTACTTCTGGGGAATGCATCTCAGGAAGCTACAAGCTGGTGCTGGGGTGACAGTATGAGAAGAGCTGAGCCTAGCTTGCTCCCTTGCCTACCATAGGTGCTCCAGGTCAGGCAGGGCTCTCTCATACTAGGGAGGGAAGTCTCGAGGGTTTCAGAAAGGTCCTAAGAGTGGTAGCCTATTGTCTGTCATGTTTCAGAGCAACATTCTGGAAGAAACCATCCCAAGTAACTGTAGGCTGGAGAAGCAGAGTTGTACTCTGCCAAAAACCTTCAGAGAGCCATAGATATAAAATGAAATGGTTTTTTATCCGAAAAAGCAGTGTTAGGAGAGAGCACAGGAACTCTGGCCTGGGAGGAAGGCCTGCTGTATCAGGATTAGAGAATCTAAAAAGAGGGTCTCAGTAGGCATCTAGCAAACAGTAAAGTGTGGACAGAGTCTAGACTACAATCACCCAGTACCTATCAATTCTGGAACAAGGCCGTAGACAAAGCATAGGCTGCTATTCCAGCACAGGAGAATGGAAGCTGATAAGGTCCCCGTGCTGTCATTCTCTCAGCAGGCCAGTTTTCCACCCCATGGCATTGCCTTTCATCCTCACAGACCAGACTCCACATTTCTCCTCTTGGGCTGTGAAGCTTGAATAACACAGCAGCAAGAGCCAACTGGCCACAGATCTGGTCCACACCAGGAACTATATCCTCTACTCTGTTTCCAAAGCAATGGCAGAATCTGAGGCACCTTCAGGTGACAAGGGACATGGCAGGGTGAAAGATAATTGAATCATGTAATAAGCAGGGGTTTCCTGTAACAAATGTCCTTTTTTTTGGTTTTTCGAGACAGGGTTTCTTTGTGTAACAGCCCTGGCTGTCCTGGAACTCACAGAGATCCATCTGCCTCTGCCTTCCAAGTGCTGGGATTAAAGGTATTCACCGCCATAGCCCAGCCTGTAATATACTTACGGAAAAGTATGGGTTTGACTCTGTGATGTCAGTGGTACTTGGACAGGTGACATCTAGCCAGAAGGTACTGATACAATTTTGTTTTTTTTTTTTCTTTCTATTTTATACCAAGTGATACTGGCCTTGTGTTCAAAGTAGACCCTCAACCTTGGTTGTGGCCATTAGAAGTAACATGACTTATTATTTCAAAGGATGTCTGATAGCATCCTTGAAGCTAAGGGCATGGCTCAGTGATACAACACTTGCCTAGCATGCAAAAAGCCTGGGCTCCACCTCCAGTCCCAAAATATAAGGAAAAATTTAAATACAGTGTAACTAAACACAGTGGCACATTTCTGTCGTCTCAAGTACTCAGGAGTTTGAGGCAGATGTACTGCTTAAGCTTAGGTGCTGGAGGACAGCTGGGCAACAGTGAGGCCCTACCTCAAAATAACAACAAAGCACTCTGCCTTCCACATATTCAAGGTCGTCAACGTATCTCTTCTGAAGTGTGGTAATCTAAAAGGTCCAAGCACTACCAATTATCTTCTAAGAGGCAATACTGGCTATGTAAATGACCCACACAAACTCTCCCTCTGAACTTAAGTGAAAAGACCACCTGTCAGAGGTTATGGGAGTTCTCGGAGTGGGCCCAGCATGGGGCAGAGGCAGCAAATGATAATGTGTCACTCCCTGTGGAGCTAGTTATCACTTGGCCCACAGCCTGTGCCTGGCAGGTGACATTCTTATTGCTATCACCTGCTCCTGTTCCTGGGATTCAAGCCCAGAACAAGAAGACTGGAGTCTACCTGCCGTAAGTCCCTACAGTCATTACTGACCTTGGGGTTATCGAGCCGGACCTCCTCAATCACAGCAATGTCGCCAGTGTGACTCTCCATGTTGTGAGGGTCAAAGGATGTGTTGAGCTCAGAGGAACTGCTGGTGTCCAGGCCTTCCCTACCACCCGAGCTTCGGCGGGCTCTTTCCTCGGCAGTGCCCAGGGAGGCAGCCTTTGGCTTCTTTAATGGGTGCAGGTTGAGGACTTTCCACCCACCTGCAATGACAGTGGGCACAGCTGGTCAGGGGAAAACAAGGAAAAGGGTTTTTCTGCTTGGCAGTCAGGGCAGGCTAGCCCAGGTGACCTCCTCAGGCTCACTCTGCAGTCTTGGGGTGCAAAGCTGACCATGAAATTCACAAGTCTATCAACTGTCCACCTTCCATACATGTTTTAAAGCAGGATTTCAAGCCATCCAAGGTAAGGCACACCTGAAATCCCAGCACTCAGGAGGCTGAAGTGGGAAGGGTGAGTTCAAAGTGGGCTACACAGTGAAGTNCAGTCTCAAACGAGAAAACAAAATTCACTAGGCTATAATAACTCAACTGGGAGAACATTAGACTAAACATCCCTGCCTCCATAGTACTGTTCTATAAACTAAACACTGAGTGGTTCTTGAATGGACTGAGGGAAGGAATGAAGCTCACAGAACTCTCTCTCTTTAATAGTAAAATGTGCTATAAAAAACAAGGAGACTACCTTACAAGTAACCAGGGCAGGACACATCATATGACTGTCCTCTCCACACCTACAATAATGGTGTGAAAAGGACACTTCTAAGCCCCAAATCAGGATAGCACCTAGGGGATCTCCAGAATGGCTGAGCTGAACAACTGCTTCTTGATGCCCTGCAGTGCCAGGGTGCTTGGCCCTGCTGCCCCCATACGCATCAAGTAGCCCTTACCCTTAGCTGGAGTGGAGTGATGAGGCTGAGAGCCAGCATTCCCTGAGGCTCTTGAATGCCCCCGGGACCCTCGGCCCTTACGCTTGCCACTGCAGCCGCTCTCTTCCTCACTTTCTGAGTCAGAGAGGAAGGCCTCTTCACCCTCGGGCATGAGGGACTCATCTTGCACCGAGGCTAGGCTCACAGTGGTCAGCAGCTCTCCTCGGGCCTTTTCACGTGCATACTGTCGGCTCAGGTCACTCTCCTCCGCAAACACGCAGGAAATGTATTTGGTGGTCCGCTGCCGGCCTTCATCTTCCATGAATCCCTAGGGTAATCCCATGTGTTAGCGCGTTCCTGGGGTTGTTAATGCCTACAGGTGTGCAGGTGGTCCCTGTCTCATAATGTCTTCCTGTCAGGGCCTGCCATGTTAGACCTACACATGATCTGGCCTGTGTCTGTTCTCTGAAGCTAGGAGCCCCTTGGAGACAGGGCCTTGACTTGGTCTTCCATGCACCCTCTGTGCCTGATACTGGACCTGGCTCCTAAACAGTCAGGAATCAGCTTGTGCTGGTTACGCAGAACCCAGGGTCCTACACACTGCCAACAGCCACAGCCTTGGAGACCTGTGGTTTTGTTTATGGCTAATCTTGATCATGATCATCTTGCCCTCTAAAATGGGAAAGGGGCTCGTCCCACGGCCTAGAGTGGGAGAAAGTAAAGATCTTCTATGTATTCCTTTACATGCAAGGGATGGTGCCAAGGTTCCAGCTATACTTAGCTTAACTAATAAAACCCTGCCTTATGGCAAAATGTCCACAGGAGCCCACCAGAGGGTCTGGATAAGTATCTTCTANAACTTGTGAGCCAAAGTTTAGTTCCCAGGGTGGTACTATTGGGAAGAGGCAGAACCTTTAGGAGGTGGGATTCTAATAGGAAGCCCCTGGTCACAGGGGAGTGCTCACAAATGAGTGTCCCTCCCCCCACCTCCCACCTGACCATTTTCTATCTTCCTTCTGGCTCAGGAGATGACAATTTATTCTACCAACATGTTCCTGTCACGAGGTGCTTGCTGTCTCATTAGAGGTCCAAAGCAGTGAGAACCACTTGATTTTGGATTAGACTCGCTAGAGCATGCCAAACAACCCTCCTCTTTATAATTAACTGCCTCAGCTACTTCATTACAGTTACAGAAAGCTAACTAATACCAGCCTCAGGAGCTGAGATATAGCTTTGAATTACAAAAGGGGAACACTAGGCCTACAGTTAGCTGCTTTGATGTTTCCAGGTGCCCAGCAAGTCACACCAATGAGAGGATAGGCAGCTCATTAAACACTAGCCAGCTCTGACTGTCCTCACCCAGGAGTGAGCTGCAAGGGCAGCTGCTGTAATGTCACTCCCCAGCGCTTCAATTTTAAGAAGCAGAACCAGACAAACGCTCTGTGAGGGGGAGGCCTAGCATGTTAGTACAGTCTCATACAGGTACTGTCTCATGGACAGACAGTAAGGCATCTGCTTCTCTGCTGTATAATCCCACTGGCACTGAGATGAGGCACTGTAGGGATGACAGGATGTTACCTTGACAACCTTGAACCTCTGAAGGAGCCGACACAGCATTCTCGCTTCCAGCTTTCCCACGTTCATAGCAACTCGGATCTCAGCTTGGGAAATTCCTTTCGTGCCTCTGCGCTCAACTGTGAACAACACCATACTTGAACCCCACCACTGCACAGGGGCAGCTGCTCACAGCCACTTCCCTGCTCCTTTGCTAAGCACAGAAGTGGAACAGCCAGACACAGAAAGCACTTCCTCCTCTCCTCCAAGGAGCGCTCTGCTGCCAGGCTGAACAGCACTACCTGACCCCTGGAATACCAGCAGCTCATTTTGTATGCATGCTCTCTGGTTCTCCATGCTAAAACACTGAAGGGAAAGTGAATAGTGGCTATATTCAAAGAGAGGCGGACCTATTAAGGGCTCTAACTTACTCACCTCCATCACTTTTAAGCAGCAGCAGGAAATTAGCCTTCCCTTACAAATGAAC
>LZPO01067519.1:10594-23826 GCA_001675575.1 Neotoma lepida
ATCTTTTCTCTATTGAACTGACCTCAGGAGTCTCAATTTCTCTGTTTTTTAAAGTTATAATATTTATTCAGTCTCCATTTTACTGAGCTCCAAATATCATACTGCTATTACTTGGANGAAAAATATATTTACTATATCATATTCACATAGACAAATATTTTTACTTAGTTACAATTTCACATTTAATAATTTTGTGTATAGATAGAAGGACAGTGAGATAGAATATTGAAATTTAACCTAAGGTTANAATGACTTTGACTACAGGATACAAAAAAATTATTCAGGTTTGNCACATTGTGGTTTTAAATAATCTCTCAATATCAATTAGTTTCATAAATAATTTTAAACTATAATAGGCAGAAATAAGTTAAGCTTCCTTCCAAAGACAATTTTTGAAGCTTTTGCTAAGTAACAGTCATATTTTAAAGTCAAACTTGGGTTCAAATTTTTAAAACTTATTTTTAAGTTAATTAAGTAAACAAATAAACAGATAATGTGCTGTATTTTCAAAGAACATAACAAATAAAATTTTATATTGTGACTACTAGCCCCTAACAAATTTTCTTAAGTGTCAATGTTTCTCTAGAAAAGCTAGTAAAGTAAGATGTTTCCTGTTACTTCCTTTTTAAAAGAAGTATGTAATAAATTAATTAAAAAAATAAAGTATACATGGGAACGAAAGTATACTAGACATTTTTTAGACTTGATAACATTTCTAAACTGCATACGTTTGATAGTTTTGTTGTGTTTCTGCGTTAACACTATAGTTTCTGACCTTAGGCAACTTAAATACATTTGGGGAGGACATCTTGTACATGAACAATAGAACAAGCATGAGTTCTACATACAAGATTTATGGGACTTTATGGGATCTGATTAATCACCTAGTGGTAATATTTCATGGGTCAATATCCAATTACAAATATTTTATCAAGATCCCAAGATTTTTATTTATTTGTCCTAAGTGGCTACGATACCAGATCATAGGTAATGAGATGACGATTTTCAAAAAACTCACATTCTCAAAAAAAAAAAATACTGTAGAATGTAGGTAAAGTGCATGATAAACAGAAGGGGACTATTACCTGGAAGAAACTGTCTCTTATGAGCCCTAAAAGACTGGTATTATTTCATGAGGTCTCCAAGATTCCCTGAGTACCCATGTTCATTGCCGTGTATTGTCAGTAACCAAAATACAGAAATACTGAAGTATACATGGTTATATAAACAGAAAAAAGACAATGATATGTATATATGATATGTACTGATATAGACATAGATAAAATAGAATAATATTTAGCCAGAAAAAAACAAAAAGAGGAAACCCCTGACATTGGAAGCAACCAAGATTAAACTGAAGGGAATTCTCCTCAATAGAATAAGTTAGAAAAATACTTTTTTGATAATAATATATGTGAAATACTTAAAATGCCAAAAGCTAGAGGTGTGAATAAGGGATAGGGCATTTTCCTAGCATTTTCCAGGTTTGATTTNCAACTATCTGCCCCTTATATGCCAGACTCAGAGAAAGAGAAAATATGAAAGTAACTGAGGTGTAGAAAGAATGGTGAGCTATTGGTCAAAGGATACAGAGTTATAGATGATTCAGTTCTGTAGATCTAATGTTCAGTGTGGTAAGCACAGTTAACAACTTGGGTTGTCAGGCTTGGCAGCATATGCTCTTAATCACTGAGCCATCTTGCCAGCCCTTCTTTCCTACCTTCATTTCCTTTTCAAAGATTCATTATACTTTTAATTACATGTCTGTAAGAGGTGTGCATGTGAGTGCAGGTGTCCACAGAGGTCAGAGGATGTCACACATCCCCTAGACCTTCTGTTANAAGCATTTCTGATGTGGATGCNGGGATCCAAACTCCCGATCCTCTTCAAGAACAGCAAGCCTTCTTAACTGTTAAGCCAACTCTCTAGTCTCCTTTTCTTTTTAAAGGTGAATTTAAGTCTTGTCTCCTAAATGAAAATTCCTCACCTTTATTGAACCAAATTCCTAATCCTTCCCTTAAAACTTACTTGTTGGCATCTATTCTGTGACACCTTTGTTTTTATGAAGGTGACCTCCAAACACAAAAATTTATCACTCAAAAACTTGTTTCATAGTATTCATGTACATGTCTTATATCTTGCATATGCTATAACTTTCTCCTAAGAAAGGATATTTAAATTATACATATAAGCTTCAATAAATGTTTGCTGAAAAAAAATGATGAAATGGGCATGCTCACACACTGATCTGAGAAAGTTTAAGAGAAATGTAAATCTGCATGAAATTTTAACCATCAGCTGTCATTCTTTGTTGTGGGATATATATTACTTTAATTAGGCAAAGATGTGTTACATATGTTTATGTTGTATAATATTGCTTTAACTATGTAAAGGTCTGTTATATTTGTTTATGCTGCATTTGTTTAATGATATAAAGATGTGTTACTTTTGTTTATGCTGCATTTGTTTAATGATGTAAAGATGTGTTGCATTTGGTTCCCTTTGCCTGCCTAAGGTACCTGATTGGTCTAATAAAAAGCTGAACAGCCAATAGGTAGTCAGCAGAGGGATAGGAGGGGTTGGTGGGCAGAGAGAATAAGCAGAGGAAAGAAGAGAAGATAATGAGATCCAGCCAGCAGGCAGCCACCAGCCAGCCAGATACAGAGCAAGAAGGGAGTAGGACATACAGAAGGAAAGAAAGGTTAAAAAGCCCTGAGGTAAAATGTAGATGACGAGAAACAGGTTAATTTAAGTTATAAGAGCTAATGGGACAAGCATAAGATAAGTTCCGGCATTCATAACTAATAATAAATCTCTGTGTCATGATTTGGGAGCTGGCTGGTANCTCAAAAAAAGGTATGCTGTAATTTTTTTTATTTTTTTCTCTCACACGGGCAACTCTATCTGCTCCTACATCCTAAAAACCATATGTCCCTTATCTNCCNTCTGANCCTTCCTCTCCACCACTCCACATAGGGACCCCAGATTTATGNGGCCTACTCCAGCATGACTGTGACATACCNAGTGACCTTGTGACCTATGAGCCTACTCAGGAACCCCATGGCCAGGCTGGATCACAAGACTCCTGACACTACTCTACCAGNTTGTTCTGCCTATGAAGTCCTGAGAAACTCCTCTAGACTCTGAAGATTGGCTNTGAGAATCCTGTAACTCTACAGAAGGTCTGTTTCTTGGGTNAGAAAGTTCATCTAGACCAGGCTAAGCAGGGACAACTTCTGATACCNCATTTAAGCATCAACACTTTACTTTCCCCAAGACTGCCTCATTCAGCTAGTCTACCATCTGACAAGTTCAGGTAATAGGAANCACCCACTCAAAGAAGAGAAANNATGTTGTTACCAAATAACACTATCAGCTACTAACTCCAGANGGCAAGTAATCCGTCNCTAAANTATAANCNTCATAAGNAACCAAGACAATGGGTTTCTGCCAAAATTNGTACTCTCANAGTAAAAGCAACTCGAGAAAAGCAACTTTCAAAATAGCAATAATAAACATGATCNAGGAACTCAAAAGAGGATGTGAATAAATGCTGCCATAAAGACTACAAAAACACAAACTATTGAAGGAAATAATGAAATAATTAAGATATGAAAAAATAATTTAATAAACAGACTCTCTGAAAAAAGACAAATGAAATAAACCTTTCAATGAAAAATTTCAGGAATTCAAACAGAAAATTCAAAGGAAATCCCCACCAATAAGACTGAACAAANTGAAACAAAAAATANCAGGTTTTGAAATCAAGGTATAAGAACTGGATCATTCATTCAATTACAGAAAATTTTGAATCCAAAAAAAAAAANTACAGAAACATGTATAGCACAAAAGTAAATAACAGAAACAGAAAAAGGTGAAGAGACCCAGGTCAAAGACACAGAAAATATTTTCAACAAAATTATAAAGAAAAGCTCCCTACTCTAAGGAAAGAGATACCCTATCAAGGCTAAAAGGTATATAGAGCACCAAGTAGAAATGACCAAAGAGAAACTCTCCATGTTTTTAGTAAAAACATTAAACATACAGAACAACAACAACAACAAAAGACATTGAAATCAGCAAAAACAAAAAGATCAAGTCCTGTACAAAGGTATGCCCATCAGAATAACACACGGCTTTTCAGGGGAGACTATGAAAGCCAGAAACTTAAAATGGTGTTCTACAAGTTATGAAAGACCATATGTGTGAGTCCAGACTATTATATCCTCAAAAACTAAAACTATCAGTCATACTCAAAGGGAAAGAAAATTTTTACATGATAAAAACAGGGATTTACAGGCACTAAACCAGCTCTAGCATGGATACTGGAAGGAATACTTAGGTCTGCAAAGAATNCTAAACATGTCTAAAAAAGCACAAGGAATAAATAAATAATTCCAGGACACTTAATATTAATAAAATAACACAAAAGCAACAAAATGACATACATTAATATACATCATTCAATAATATATCATTTTAATGATCTCAACTCACTACTAAAGAGACACAGACTAACATACTAGATTAGGAAATAAGATCAATCTTTTTGCTGTCTCAAAAAAGTATAGCCTATGATCAAGGATAGATAGCATCTTACAGTAAGATGACAGCAAACAGTATTCAAAAAAATGGAACTAAGTGATGAATATGTTTCTTATATGCTATGATAATAGGATATAACATGCTAAAATCTGATAAAACAGGATTCCTACCAAAACTAGCCCCAAGAGATAGGAAGGACAATGAATATGCATTAAAAGAAAATTCTAACAGGAAAATATATCTTAAGTGTATATGCATCAAAGATAGGAACATCCAATTTCACACAAGAAACACTTAGATCTGAAACTACAGATTGACACCAACATAGTGACAGTAATTTTTTAATACTCCATTCTTGCAAATAGACAGGTTATCTGGAAAAAAATAAACACAAACTCTGGAATTAAATGACATCATAAATCAAATGGATCTAAAAAATATCTACAGAACATTTCACCAAACTCTAAAGAATACATATTTTTTTCTCAGCAGCCCATGAAACTTTCTTCAAAATTGACCACATCTTAGGACATAAAGGAACTCTCAACAAATACAGGAAAACTGAAATGTCACTCTACATTCCGTTGAACCACAATTCCATAATGGTAGGTATCAACAGCAAAGTAGCCACAGAGAGTCCGCAAATGCACAGAAACTAAGCAATGCACTACTGCAACTCTAATCAATTGAGAAAGAAACTCAAGAAGGAAATTTTACAATTCCTAGAACTGAATTATAATAGAAACACGACATACCAAAATCTTTGGAGCTCAATGAAAGAATTTCTAAGAGGAAAGTTTAGATAAATAAATGCTTACATAAAAAAAAACTACAGATTTCAAATAAATAATGTAATTATGCACCTGAAGACCGTGGAAAAACAAGAGGTAACATCCAAAAGATAGTAAGTAGACAGTGGGAGTTAATCAAAATGAGGATAAAATTAATGAAAAAGAAACAAAAAAATAATACAAAGAAGCAAAGAGTTCTTGGAGAAGATTAATAAGATTGACAATTAGATAAATTAACCAAAAGAAGGTGAAGAAACAAGTTAATAAAATAAGAGATGTAAATGAAAACTTTAGTACAGACACTATGGAAATTCAGCAAATCCTAAGGACAAAATTTAGAAATCAATATTCCATAAAACTGGAAAGTCAAAAAGAAATGGATGGGTTTCTGGATATATATGACATACCTATGTTAAATCAAAATGAAGTAAATAATTTAAATAGACCTATAAATCCAGTAAGTGAGAAGCAATAATTAAAATTCCCCACAACAAAAAGCCCAGGAATAGAAAAAAGAACTAATGCCAATACTCCTAAAAATATCCACAAAATAGAAAAGGAAGGAGCATTTCCAGGTTATTGTTACAAAGGCATTATCACTCTANTGTCAAAGCCAAAGAGCCAACAAAAAAGGAAATTGTAGACAATATCTCTGATGAACACATATAGAAAAATTCTCAATAAAGTGCTTGCAAACTGAATTCAAGACATATGAAAAAATATGCACCGTGACCAAGTAGGCATCACAACAGAGATGCAGAAATGAGTCAACACACATAAATAAATAGATGTAATCCACCACATAAATACACTCAAGGACATAAACCACATTATCATCATATTGAATACCAAAAAAAAAGGTTTTTGACAAAATTTAACACCCCTTTATGATAAAAGTCCTGAGGGTTTAGGGAAACAGGGGTCATATATCAACATTATAGAGGCAATCTACAGAAAGCCCACAGCCAACATCCTAAACAGAGAGAAATACACAGCATTTCCATTAAAATCAGGAACAAAACAAGCATGTCCACTATGTCCCTTCCTGTTCAACACAGTACTTGAAGTCTTACCTAGAGCAATAAAACAAGTGAAGGACACATAGAGGATACAAATAAGAAAGAAAGACACCAAAGTACCCTTATGTGAAGATGATATGATTCTGTACATAAGAGTCCATCAGACATCTCCTATAGCTGATAAACACAGTCAGTATTCTAATATTTTGGTTACCATGGTTGAAGAGTTAGCTCAGTCAATAAAGTGCTTGACATGAAGTATGAGACCTGATTTTGACCCATAGAAACTGGTTAAAAAAATCAGGTANGATGGTATACACTTAGAATCCCAGGGGCTCACTGGCCAGGTAACCTAACCTACTTGTCAGGCTCCAGAACAGAACTTGTCAACACTCCCCAAAAAATTCATGGTCATTACTTTTGCTACTCTGTAATCTTTCATTTATTAAATTTTTATCTGTATCTAATGTTCTTATTAAATAAGTATCATATTTTGAGAAGCTAGGTTTCTGAAATTGGAAAAAAAATCTGTTCAAGATGTTCATTCCTAACACTCTACAGAATTATGCAGTTAGCTTCTTATATAGTGTTTCCACAGAGACAAACTTAAATATTTATTACTATTCCCTTCATAGTAATAAAAATATTCACCTTCAGGCATCAATCTAAAACNAATATTTTTACTATGCAGACTCAATTTTATAAAATTGCTATTTTCTCTAATGCATATTTAAATTAAAAGTAGNTTTATGAGCATCTTTTTATATGTCTATATATTTTAGTACATAAAACAGAAAATGTTCCAAAACATATTTTGTGTTCTTATTTGATCAATAGTTAGTTATAAGACCATTTGTAATTTATGGTTATCCATTATGCAATTTAAAGCCTTGACACGTTTCTTGGTATTTCAGATAACTGACAAATACTCACGGTACTTTAGCTTTTCAGGAAGCTGACAACTCGTGTATGTATTTGACAGTAAGTATTAAGGTGTCTTGTCTTACTTTTAGATATAATGCCTCTGTTTAAAAGTGCCTTGGAAACATTTCAGCTCCCTTCTTCATTAGCCCCTACATCTATGGGTTTTCTTAAATTAGAAGGGAGTTTTGAATGACTGCAGCTACCTGCTCCATTTCAACTTCGTTAATTTTCAAGAAATTTTATGCCTATGAATGTAAGAATGCTTTTATGTTTTCAGGCAATANGCTTTGTGGTTTCTTAATGATGACCAAAAATATTTTAAAATATATTCATCTTTTTTAAGCTTCTCATTATTAAGTTTTAAAATGCAGTGTGTCTTTTTTACTCCATATATTTTTCTGTGAACAATTTCTTAAACCAGTTGCTTTAACTGTTTTTTTTAATTGCTCTGTTTTTCCCATTAGAAATGATCCCTACTGGGGTAATTTTTTTATATTGATTTTATTTCTCCTGGCTTGCCCAAAGCTAATAAAGGCAGCATTAGCTTGAAAGATTTTATTTTCAGAGCCAGGGATNGTGGTGCACACTTGTGGTCCCACCACTTGAGAGGCTGAGGCAAGATCACAGGATCAAGGCCATCCTAGGATACACAGACAAGATACTGTCACAAAAAAGCTAAAATCCCTTTTTAGTCTTGTTCTCAGTTTTTGAATAATAATGTTTTTCTAAATTGAAATTAAAACATTTGAGAAGTCAGGAGCTCCACCAGACTTAACCTTGTGCACCATTCTAGCATATTCAGTCCTATATTGAAGCTTTTCTAAAAGTTCATTTTTCTTTTTCAAAAAAGAAATGATGCTGTCTTTATTATAACCAAATCAAACCCACTAGATTTTTTTATTTATTCTTCTCTCATATATTACAACCTGAGCACAGTTTCCCCTTCCCTGTCCTCCCAGTTCCCACCCCACCTCCCCTCTCCCCCAGATCCACTCCTCCTCCATTTCCCTTCAGAAAGGGGCAGGCCTCTCAAGGATATCAACCAAACACGCATATCAAGTTGCAGTAAGACTAGGTTCAAACCCTCATATCAAGGCTGAACAAGGCAATCCAGCAGAAGGAAAGGATTCCAAAAGTAAGCAAAAGAGTCAGAGACTGCCCCGCTCCTACTGTTAGGAGTCCCACAAGAACACCAAGCTACACAACCATAACATATATGCAGAGGACCTAGGTCAGACCTATACAGGCTCCCTGATTGTCACTCCAGTCTCTGTGAGTCCCTGTGAGCCCCGCTTAGTTGATTCTGAGATTTCTTGTGGTGTCCTTGACCACTCTTGNTCCTACAATCCTTCATCCCTCCCTTACACAGGATTCTGTGAACTCCACCTAATGCGTGGCGTGGCTATGGGTCTCTTCATCTGCTCCCCTAGTTGCTGGATGAAGTCTCTCTTACGATGATTGTGCTAGGGTCAAGTCTACAAGTATAGCAGAGTATCATTAGGGATCATATTCATTTATTTTTTTTCCAATCCTGTTTGCTTCTATCTTAGGTCTTTGGGCTATCAAGCCTCTGGGTCCTGGGTCTCCAGGCAGTGTCAGATGTNGGCTGTCTCTCCCTCATGCTTGTGGCATGGGTCTCAAGTTGGACCAGTTATTGGTTGGCCACTCCCACAATTTCTACACCATCATTACCCCAGCACATCTCACAAAGAGGACAAATTGTAGGTTGAAGGTTTTGTGGCTAGGTTGGTGTTCCAGTTCCTCCACTGGAAGCCTTACTTGGTTACAGAAGATGGCTGGTTCAGGCTCCATATCCCCCATTACTAGGAGTCTTTGCTAGGGTCATCCTCATAGATTCCATTACACTAGGTTTCTATGTTGCCCCTGAAGTGCCCCCACAATTCCAGTCCTCTCTTCCAGTACTCTTTCACTCCAACCCTCCCACAGCCTGATCCCTCCTGTTCCCATCCCCACCTGCCNCCAGTCCAACCTCAAAATCTATTCTATTTCCCCTTCCCAGGGAGATTTATGCATCCCCCTTGGGCCTTCATTACCTAGCCTTACTGGGTCTGTGGACTGTAGTATGNTTATCCACTTATGAGTGAGTACATACCATGTTTGTCTTTCTGGGTCAAGATTATCTCACTCAGGATGATCTTTTCTAGCTCCATTCATTTGCCTGTAAATTTCATGATGTCATTTTTTNTAATGGCTGAGTAATACTCTAGTGTGTAAATGTACAATATTTTCTTTATTGATTCTTTGATTGAGGGACATCTAGGTTGTTTCCAGTGTCTGGCTATTACAAATAAAGCTGTTATGAACATAGTTGAGCAAGTGTCCTTGTAGTAGGATGAAGCTTCCTTTGGGTATATACACAGGAGTGGTGTAGCTGGGTCTTGAGGTAGATTGATTCTCAAATTTCTAAGAACCTGCAATGTTGATTTCCAAAATGTACAAGTTTGCACTCCCACCAGCAATGGAGGCGTGTTCTCCTTACTCCACATNCTTGTCAGCATGAGCTGTCACTTGTTTTTGTGTATCTTAGCCATCCTGACAGGTATAAGATGGAATCTTAAAGTGGTTTTGATTTGCATTTCCTTGATGGCTAAGGATGTTGAACATTTCTTTAAGTGTGTCTTGTCCATTTGAGATTCCTCTGTTGAGAATTCTGTTTAGATCTGCACCCCATTTTTTAAATGTGGTTGTTTGGTGTTTATGCCTAGTTTCTTGAGTTCTTTATATATTTTGGATATTAACCCTCTGTCAGATGTGGAGTTGGTGAAAATCTTTTCCCATTTTGTCCTATTGACAGTGTACTTTGCCATGTAGAAAATTTTCAGTTTCATGGGATCCCATATATTAAGTGTTGGTCTTAGTGTTCTCTTTGTTTTTTGTTGCAGGATATTGGATCACACTGTTGACCTTTTGTATATTTTATCACACTGTGAACCTTTCATTATTTACTGGAAAAAACAATTCTAGTTGTGGTATGGCTCAGCCCTAGCACACGCCTTTAATCCAAGAGCTTTCTGCTTATTGTAAACAGGATTAAATAAAGTCAACCATAGGTCAAGAGGCAGAGCAAGCAACAGGTGACAGGAAGTGAACATAAGATTGATTATTAAGAAAAAACCTCAAAGAAGGAGTCAGGAGAACGAATAGAGAGACACACCGGAGATAGGAGGGAGGGACACTCAGTTTGAGGNTTTTGTTTGAGATTGTGGAGGAGAAGGAGAGGTTTCTGAGATGTAGGCTGAGGAGGAAGGTCAACTGGGTGCTTTTTCTGCCTTTCTGAGCTAGCAGGCTTTCACCCCAGCATCTGGCTCCCAAGTCTTTATTGATAAAATCGAAAGACTGAGATTTTGTTAAAAACAACAGTTTCTATTTTATTGATCTCAGTCCTCAGTTTGATTATTTCCTGCCATTCTATCTGCCATGCGCAGGCATGGCAGCAAAGGAAGGTGCTGGGGCTGGAAAAGGTGTCAGCAGGGTGGGTCTTGGTGTCCTAACTGAGGGTGGGGAAGGGTTCCAAGGGCAGATGGGCCTCTTACCTGTTCTAACTGGCATGACCTGCACCTGAACCAAAACCACTAGATTTTAAGGGCTGAGAATTAATCACAGTGGTGTGCAGCACTTGCCTATCACAGGTGAAGTTGTGGGTTTAAACCCAAGTACCACTGAGAAATATTGTAAATATTGTAAATCAGTCGGTATTCTGTCTCTTATACATTTCTAGATGTGTATAAGAGAACTTGCCTATCACAGGTGAAGTTGTGGGTTTAAACCCAAGTACCACTGAGAAATAAAACACTATATTGTAAACCAGTCGGTATTAGTAAATATGTATATTTAATATATATTTTTTACTGGCAAGACATGGGTTTGCAGGGAGTTTGTTCTGTTTAACATAATATTTAACTATGACTGTAACTATATTCATAATTGTGGTGCAAAAGCAAATGGTGATCCAAGTGAAATTTCAATTGTTCACACAGGACAATGTGAAACAAACAGGTCTTTACACAGAGATACAACTTCTAAAGTTTCAGAAAACAAAAGTGTCATTAGTATATTTGAACAAATATTTATAAATCAAAATAGAGAAAAGAAGCTTAAACTTTTCTGGAAAGTGGGGCACTTATAAATTGGCCACAGTCTAAAAGTTTGTACCCATGGCAGTGTCTTTGAAGGCTTTAAATTCTTGTTTGCATTACCAATAGTCTATGGTTATTGNATTTTACATGATCTACAACATATATAATTGTTTGCTTTTTCTTCCATGTCCCTATAACCAAAAAAGCATTTTAATTTAAAAATAGAAATGAAAAACAGAAGGTGGACAGTGCCTGAGGATTGACATCTAGGACTCACCTGGCCTTTGCACACATGCACTTATTATACACCCATTCCTGCAAAACACACACACACACACACACACACACACACACACACACACGCTTTTATTTTGTACTAATTTGAATTTCTTCTATTGTTGATGTTATCAGTAGATTTGGGGGAGCTGTTTATTTCTTCACTCTAAAAGTATTTACTGTGTGTTTTCCAAACTTCCCTCTTGAATCTCAGTCTAAAATATTTGAGTTTAAATATTATATGCTCAAAAAGATATTTTATATAATGAAAACATAGACCCTTTTAGTATAATATTATTCAAAGCTTTGTATATGTTCTTATTGGGCTTTTACCTTTATTTATTGTGCTTTTTAATCATTTCCACTGGAGCCGCAGGCCACTGAGTTTTAACCTGGGTCTCCCCACACCAGCTCACCTCTCTCCATCTTTACGTTAGGGACCAACAGCTCTGGCCCTGGGACCCCACGCTTTATTATAGTGAATGCTCACCCATTCCCATCNCCATACTATAACTCTCAAAAGGTTGGAGACTGTGCACTTCTTCAGCTGCGAACCTTTATACTCTCCAGCATAAGGCTGGTACTTACCAAATATATCTACAAGAAACAATAAACTCTTACTAAGGCAGGATATTAATATTATTAATTATAAAATGTAGTAATAAGTGACAGCATCTCATCCTTTCCAGGTTTAATCCCAATATCTTTGATCTCAAATCATCCGATGGATTATAGTGCATCTCTTTGTAAATATGTGAGTTCTTCTTTAGTTTTGCTCCACTTAGNGAAAAATCAACATTAATTCAGTGATCCTTTCTCATTGCAAACTTTCCAGCTATTCTTTTATATCTTAGTCACTGAAAAACTTCAGAATGTATTTTGTGTAAATGTATTTAATATTAATTCAGGTAATCTGAATGATAATTATCAAGACATCAAAAAAGAAAATTTGATTTTGTTTAGTTGCTAAAGTATAGTTAAATTGAAATGTTTGCCACTTACTATCTGTGTAAGACTAGACTTACTCAGTCTTGTTAAACCTCCACTTCTTCATCTCTAAGTTGGGTTGGNATTGGCTCATAACTGAGAATGATTGTGAGAATGATACAAGAGGACTTTTACACTTAGCTAGAGTCAACACATAGTAAATACTCAACAAATGGTAGCTACAATTAGCTTTTAACGGATCTACACAGAACACCAACATGATAGCTCATCACTGTCTTTAACTCCATTCCAAGGGATTTGATGCCCTCCCCTGGCCTCTGTGAGCACCAGGCACAAACATGGTACACAAACACACCTGCAGATAAAACACCTATACAAATAAAATTAACAATTTTTAATAAGGAATCATTAACCATAACTAAATAGATAAATTCAGACTGATACCCAAAAATCTAGCAAAATTAAGTTTTATTGGTTATAACCTATTCAGTTATAAATCAATGCCTGTAATTAGTCTATCTATGCTTCTCCATGGCTCCATGTGGAACCTAGCTGCTTATTATGCATATCATATGACCCTCTACATGGCTCTTTCTATGTTTTTCCAAACAGGGTTTTTCTATGTAATACAG
>LZPO01067520.1:2715-18444 GCA_001675575.1 Neotoma lepida
AGTACTACTCAGCAGAGAAAAACAATGACCATATGATATTTGCAGGCAAATGGATGGAACTAGAAAATATCATCCTGAGTGAGGTAACCCAGACCCAGAAGGACAAACATGGTATTACTCACTCATAAGTGGATACTAGATGTAAAGCAAAGGATAACCAGACTGCAATCTACAGCTCCACGGAGGACCCTAGGAAGGATGCATAGACTGCCCAGGGAGGGAGACCTGGATGAAATCCACATGGGCAGACTGGGGCGAGGGGGAGGAATAGAGAGCAACAAGATGGAGGATGTGAGCATAGGGGAACGGGAGGTTCGAGTAGGAACAGNGACACAGTAAGATAGCAAGGAAAGAGATACCATGATAAATGAAGACATCATGGGAATAGGGAGAAACAGAATGCTAGGGAAGTTCCCAGGAATACGAAAGGATGACCCCACCTTAGACTACGGGAAGTAATCGAGAAGGAGCCTGTACTGACTACTCCAATGAGTATTCACACGGATGAATACCCTGTCTGTCAACACAGAGCCCTGATCCAGAGACTGATGGAGGCAGATGCGGAGATCCACAGCTGGGCTCCAGGCCAAGCTCCAGGAGTCCAGTTGATAGAAGAGAGAGGGGCTTCTGTGAGNAAGGGACAACAGGATCATGAATGTGGCATTTTCTAACACTCACGTACATGTCTACCATTTGAATAGCAGTCCATTTGGGGAACTTGCTAAAAGAAAACATAATTCAGAAAATTTCAATCTATATAAATGGTAATGGCCAATTTTGTCTTTCTTTCAAAAATCAAATGACAGATCTTTGCTTAGAAATAAAATAATTAAAATGTCCCTTATTTTCTTCTACATTATAAAGATGAAGAATTAAATTTATTNTGGGGCTGCAGGCAACAGTCATATTGAAAAAAAGTCCTTTAAAATGTGAAATAATCTCATACTTTCTATTGTAAGCAAATTACTGGAGAGTAGGACCCCAAAAATAATGAGCTGGGGAGTCTCTGTAAGGGAATAAAATTGTAATTATTAAAATTAACCTGATCATATCAAAGAGCAAAGCACAACAGGATTTTATTGTGTAGAAAAAAATAAAGACTAGAAAAAGGAAATTAGGTAAAACATTATTTTAAAATAGCAGCTGTAGGGGGTTGGAGAGAAGGCTCAGTGGTTAAGAGCACTGGATGCTCTTCCAGAAGACTCAGATACAGCTATGAGGACATGCATGGGGCCCACAACAATCTGTAACTTGAGTTTCAACGGATCCAACAGCTTTTTCTGGCATCTGCAGGTATCTGTACATGGTGTACAGACATATATTCAGGGAAAATGCTCATATGTGTACTATTAACATGAAAATAATATGTAATGTTATGCAAGTATAAAGATATTAATATGAAAATTAAGTGTTTGATGCAAAAGCTGAGAGGCTGTATCTATGAAAGAAGCATGAAGGTTTCTAAATAGAAGAAGGTTCAATAGATCCTGGTAGGGTTTACACACCTGTATATTTATTTTTCATTCTGCACGTTCGTTTTACTGCAATTTTCATTTTATCTGTGGATTTTTTATAATAACATTGTCAAAATAAATTTACAATGAAATTTTGAGTTAAGGAAAAGTCCAAATATGCTTTCAGTGTTGATTTAAAGTCCTCTTCATTTTAATAATCCTACATCCAGAAAAGAGAGTGCTTGATTATACTTGATATTAAATTACTGACAGAGAGCGAGATCAGGCATTGCATTAGAGGGGTGTAAGTGACCAAAAAATTTACAAATGTTTGAATGCAGATGTAAATATACAAAATCCAAGATTATTTTAGAAACTGGAGAAAATCCAACCCACTCTGTATAGCAAACACAGATGTTATTTAATTATTGTAACTACAAAAATTGTTTGGAAAAAATATATATTATTAACTGTATACTATAAAAAGAAGTTAAATCAAAATAATGTATTTTCAACAATAGATTGCAAACTTGAGATTTGAAACTCCATTGTTTTCTTCCAAAGCCAGATTCCATAGTCTTCAAGGTCAATGTTGATTACAGATTATTTTGTTTTTTTCAGAAAACAATTATGTGTTTTACTATATATCCCTTCAAAAAGAGCTCTTATGATATGGTGAACAAAATATTGTCCAGGGTATGAATGAGATCCTGAAGGTAAATATCAATCCTTATTTAAATGCACAACTTCAAATTTACCACAAACCAATATTTAGTTATTCTACACCTGACAGTTTACTTGTAGATCTCTTCTATGAATTTAAAGTTGAATTAATTTATACACACACACACATATATATAAAATTATACATATTATAAGTATATATGTTTATATAAATATATATAATTATTATTTGGAGATGGTTGAGATTGATTTTGATGTCAAGCATTCCACAGTATATATTTTTTCAGAATTAGTTTGAAATCATGGCTTTAAATACAATCTGTTTTTCCCACTGCTTAGTTCTCCTATTTTGGATATATAAGTCGACAGGCCAGCCACACATGAATCATGTTTTAACTAAAGCCCAAACATTTCCTAAGTTAAGGGATCTGGATTCTCTCACTATGTATCTCAGTTTGGCCTAGAAATCATTTTATAGCCCAGGCTAGCTTGGAACATGTGATCCTCCTGCATCAGCCACTCAAGAGATGGAATTGCTAGGGTACACACCTGGAACAATCAATTTAATAAATTACTTGATTGTACTGACTAATCTTGGATGAAATACTTCCAGGACTATACTCATTCTTCATATACTTGTTGAAATACAACCCAAAAGAATAAGTTTATGTCTAGATTATATTGTGGTTTAAAAGAAACAGAAACACACATATAATTCTGTTCATGAAATTTCTGCTTTCTGTATTAAATAGATAATGAAATATTAGTGAACAATAATATTTTTAGCAAATTAAACTTAGAATGTGTTCAAATATGCAATATATGTATAATTTCAGAATACATTAACACTGACATTTCATTTCTCCTTAGAATCAAATGAATCTACAATGTTCTAATTGGATCCTATATACTAACTCATGTTACTTCATTTGTAGGGAAGACTTTGGTGGATAATGGAAGTTAATCTTCAAGTACATTTTTTCCTCCAAAAATCAATTACAAAAGGTAAATGTTATATTTTGTGACTCTCTAAAATGCTTTTCTTTCATATAGATGAGGACATTATTTTCTTTTATTTCCCCTATGTGGCAAAAGCTGTTTTTCCACACAATAATATTTAATAATAATAATAATAATAATAATAATAATAAAGACCATCAATTGGTGAAGACCTATACACTGCAACTTCCTCCAAGAAACTTAAGACACTTGATTTTCTTTCTTCTTTATGCTCTTTCTAAATTTCTTCCTTCTTTCCTTCCTTTTTTCTCATATGTGTGGTGGTGTATGTGTTTTTNTGTGTGTGTGTTGCTGAGGATTGTGGCTAAGATCATTTTAAAAATTATATTATTATCTTTGCATATTTATTTTGTATTTGTTTGTGCTAATATTTTCTTTGTGCACCCCAATAAAGTTTATCTGAGCATCAGAGGAGAAGGCCAGCCACTATAGTAAACATAGAAGTCAGGCAGTTATAGCACATGCCTTTAATCCTAGCATTTGGGAGGCAGAGATCCATCCAGATCTCTGTGAGTTCAAGGCCACACTGGGAACAGAGCCAGGCATGGTGGCACACACCTTTAATCCCAGCACTAGTTAACCATAAAAGTCTGGAAGTCTGTACAAACAGACAGGAAGTGATGTAGCTGGGCAGAGAGACTAAATGAGATGGCAGAACAGAAAGGCATATAGGTGGGGGTATACTGGAAGTAGGTCTCTTTGGAGACTGAGGTGTTGGTGAGGTGAGGTTGTCTGTGGCTTGTATTATTCCTCTGAGTTCTCAGTTTTTCACCCCAATATCTGACTCCAGGTTTTTTATTAATAAGACCGTTTAGCAATTTGTCTTATTGTTTCTCTGTGTATACTTGTGTGTCTATGGAGATGGAGACCAGAAGAGGATGTCAGATTCCCAGGGGCTGAAGTTAAAGGTAATTTCAAGCCGTCTGATGTGGGTGCTAGGAACTGAACTCAGGTCCTCTGGAAGAGACTTATGTGCTCTTAACCACTGAGCCCTCTCTCCAGAACTCTGAATTGAAGATCTTTTGAAAGCTAGATAAGCACTACCTAGATACCATTGCTGATTCAAAATCCTAGAAAAAGTCTTTTGAAACTTAGAATATTATTATTTTTATTTATAACACAAAACCACTTTCCCCATTTCTTTTTACTACATAAATTTGTGAATTAGAAGAAAGAAAGGAAGTCAAGAGATGAAAGTCATTAAGCCTAGTTTTGAGATTCTTAAAGGATTCTCAGAGATCATATGCTAAGATGGGTGAAAATTTTTTTTTTAATTTAGTTGAAAAATTTAGGAAATCCTTTCTTATTTTTATTCTTGCCAAAGACTGAGGGGTCAAATCAATTAGATTCATGAAATGATCAGGTTAATGTTCATACCTGCCTGCCTAATGCCACCAACGTGTATGAGCAGCTTTCATTTTATGTAACACATTGGCCTTTCTTAATGAATGCCAAAGAGTCTCTCTTACAGTTGAGAGACAAAATTTTTACTTTAATTCAAGAACAAAGCAATTCCATTAAAATTCTACACTTGCCAAGAGATTTTGATTAACATTTGACATCAATTTTGGGCTCTGAAGCATTTTAGTGGCGGTTACTCAGGATTTAATATCTTGGAACACACACTTAAGTATATTACCTCAAGTCCTGCAGACCCCATAGTAGGGAAAAGTCATATTCTGAAACAGTAACTTGATTTAGTGTCTTGGAAACAATGTTAGGAAGGGTTGCTAAAACGCAGACATGGGAGCAGTAGATAGGATCCATTTGCTCTCCTCTTAGATTATTTAATTACTATCATTCAGTTCCCCAATTCACTGGATAACAATCAAATTCACCCATTTAATTGTAGCTATTTTATGTGATTTATAGCTTGGCAATAGAATTCAAAATTAGGTAGTATATTCTCATCTGTCTCCATCTCCACTAAAATGTACCATCTATTACAGATTCTTGGTGCAATTTCTGCTTACAGTCATATTTCTAAATAAAGTGAAGCATTTAAAATAACAATTCACTGGGTGACTATTCGATCGTATTGGTAAGAGTTATTGAATGACCTTATAAAATAATTCTGGCAAAAAATAACTGTATGTTTAATAAAAACCCATCTGAATTGCTTCAGGTAATGAAATGTGTGAGTCCTACTCATTCTGTGAATATCAAAATTAATGCAATTTCTCCCTTGCTGTCAAAGTTTTAAATTCTCTGAAGCATCAGGAATATTGGAAATTGAGGTTGAGACAAGAAAACTGCCCTAGAGAAAAATAAAAATGAAATAATAAAGTAAAATAACTTGATAGAAAAGGAAACATTTTTATGTTTAATTTATCATATTCAAAAAGTTTTTGGTAAAATAGTNCACTCTTATGTAATTTAATTTTATCTGGTTTCTATGTGTACTTGGCAAGTTATTATCTCTTCTGAAAAAATAAAAAATCTATAATGAGTAATTATTATTAATATTTCTAGATATATTTTATTCATTCAAAAGTAAATATGTACATTTGTAAATCTGAATGATGATCACATACTGTTATTTTTCATGAATTTTACTTCAAATTTTGAAATAGAAGAGCATATTAATTATTTTTTAAACAAATTGTACTTGGGAGACTAGGCTTCTGGGCACAAAGGAATGAAGTTCTGTATTTATATTACATCATTTATAATAATTAAGACAACATGGTTTAAAAAACCTGGACATTAAATCCCAAAATTAGAAAAGTCTTGTAAGAAAAGGAGTGCATATGTTTTCCTTAGTTCGGATTTAGCAGTGAGTTTTTAACTTTGAAATAAAAAATACAGATTTAGGGGTAAGAGGAGTAAATATAAATAGATAAAATTTCCTGAAGCATATACTTTTGTATGTTTCAAGTTTCAGGTCTGGCATGGAAGAACTTTCATGTTCTCACAGTATCGTAATAACTATAAAAGGATAAATAAACTGAAAAACAAAACAAAAAACTATGTTCAGATATACCATGGTAACACAGTCACACTTTCCCCCAACCCAGTCAAGACACTGAGATATGTTCTGCTTTGATTTGTCAGGGAAATGGGTTGTAATTTACCACATAGTGTAAAGAGGGACAAGCCAATAAATAGAATCCTGTTTTGCTATAGTAGAAAAACAAGGGAGCTAAGGTTGGGTAGTAAAGTAAGAATTATAGCTAACAAAATGCTGAAAGTTCAATCAAATCAGATGAAAAGCCCAAGGTGGTGGTGTTAGTGTGAGGGACACACCCCCTTGAGTTTTATTCCCAGGTTCTGTGATATGTTTTGACAATAATTTTGGAAGAAATAATGTTTTGTTTCTAATAGTAAAAGGAGAAACGTGTTGCTTTTTATACATTTCAGAGTATTAATGTCTGCCTTGGGAGAGAGATTATTTAATCCGAGACTAAATTTTAGTGACAAAAGTTGCTGAGTATTCATTAGAAGGTAACTTATTTTAGGGAAAGGAAACACCAAACAGTTCAGTTTGGTGTATTTGGTTTATAACAAGCACTGATGTTTGAAGAATGTAGATGAATGCAGGCAACAAAAACTCAATATTAAAAGAAAGTAGTCAATCTGAGGACATGATGCATTGTCTAATTCTAAGTGTATGGCATTCTAAGAAAGACAATATCATAGAGACTAGAAAATGACCAGAAAATTTGGAGTAGGGAGAGTTTGGGGTAAGTAAAACACAAGAATTTTAGGGCACTGAAACTTCTACAGGATAACCAATGATAAGCCATTTGAATCCACAAAGGTATCCATCAGTCAGAGACAGCAGAATATATAATACCCAAAGCAAAGCTTTGGTCTTTAGTTGATCGAGATAGATAATGTGGATGAAATAGTTGTGACAAGGCTTCAGTGTGGTATAGATTGTCAATAATGGTGGTGTTTGGAGGGGGAGAAGGGAAGGAGATGTGGGAGGACTTGGAGGGGTGGAGGGAGAGGCAGCTGCAGTCAGGATGTATTGTATGAGAGAAAAATAAATAAATTTATGTTCAAAAGGAAGAGACTGTAAAAAAATGAATTTTAATACGAAAGCTATAAAAAGAAAATTTCCCACCCAATTTGGCTGGCAACTTGAAACTGCTCTGAAAAACGAAGGCACATTAAAGAAAAGCATCTTTGGTTCATCAATAGATTTAAATTTCAGAGTATAAAAACAAGCAATGCATAAACAGAATGCTTGCTAGTCATATACATGGTAAGGTGTTAATATTATATATTTCAAGAAACCCTTTATTTTTAAAGCCAAAAATGTAATAATAGGTCATTATTAAAAGGCAGATCAAAGATTTAATAGATCTATTTTAAAGACTTACAACTTACCAACATGCTCAAATCACTATAAAAGAAATATAAATAAAAACCATGATAACATATGAGTTTACACTCATTATCACTTGAGAGAAATCAAATGAATCAGAAGAATAGTAAGGGTTGGTAAGAATGTAGACAAACAGAACCTTTTGTTTACTATTGGTTTGAAATGAATCAGTAAACCCACTCTGCNTTTAGTGCAGAACCCGCTCAACACATTGAAAATAATTACAATATGATCGAGCTGTTCCATTTCTGAGTATTTATTTATAAAATGTTTGAGAGCATGGTTTTGTAAAGCAGGGTTTGAATGACCAGTCATTGGAGTTTTATTGCCAATGGCCAAGAAATAGAAGGAACAGAAATATCTGTTGGACAAAGAGTATGGCACTCATTNCCTATAGAATTTTACTCGGGTTGCAGTTAAAGTATATACTTGTTACACTCTACAACCTTAACAGCATTATAGCGAGTAGCATAGTCTAGGCACAAAAGAAATGTCTAATTAGTTCCCTTGCTTGTATGTGGCAGCTATCATCAAAATAATTAATACACTTAAAATGATTCTATTTTCATTACTAGGATCTAGGTAGTGAAAAAAATTTCCCTCAAAGGTATGGAGTTTCCTTTTTTTTGAGTTTACTAGCTATAAATATCTATTTCACAAAAATAGAATGCATTTAACCAAACACTTTAAAGAGGTTTTGATTGTTAAAAATAAAAATTTAAATGTTCCTTATAATGTATTTATTGAATCTGTTATTGGTGAGGCACTGTTTTATATACTGTATATAAAAATATTGCTATTAAAATGGCTTTGCTTTATTTTTATAGCTATAACTGAATACCTTGGACTGAATAATTTATAGCTAATAAAAGCTCATTGAGACCATAGTTCAGAATGTTAGAGTCCTAAGGCTAAAAGACAGCCCCTGTTTAGATTTAGAAAAAGTACATGTTTTTATATTGCATGGCAAAAAGAAAATCCCATAGAAAGACAATGAAAGAGCTTCAGTCTGTGACACATCTACTCCTGTTATAAGGATCCTGACCCTACAAGAGTGACATTAATCTATTCATGAGGACAGAGCCTTCATTAATCTACTAATTCATTCATAAGAGCAGTTCCTACATTAATCTATTCATGAGGTTGGAAGGATTACGTTTCTATCACATGAATGATATGATGTACACGTTCTTCATTGTTCTAGTGTGCAAAGGTCAGGATGGAAGGAGAAATCTGCCAAGACTGTCTAAGTAGACTGAAGTAAAAGACAAGAGAGGAGCAGTTTGTGTTAAGGTAAGGAAATATAATTCGGGTAGGAAACTATGTGGAACATCCAAGTTTTGTTGTTTATTCTGCATCACAAGAAAGAGTGGAAATGATCATTGGGTTTGGTGAATCATTAGACTTTTTTTCCATATAATTTCTTTTCTTCTTAAGAAAAAGTGATACCAATAATTAACAGCAAAGAGCTCCCTGGGAAGGATGGGGCTTGTGAGCACCTCTTCCATCCATGATGAGATGTTGAAGGACTAGTCATGAGCAGACATCCATTACCGCTTTTTACATGACTGCAAACTCAAGTCTCTTGTGGAAGGCAACTTTTCCTCACATCCATTACTGCCTTTCCATGCCTCCTTCGTTCACTCCTTCCTCTTCTCTGTGCTGTCCTCCAGGCTTTGTAGGGTACAGATTTTAGATGTTAGGGCAGAGTGCTTCACACTTGGTTACTCTCCAAACTGTTGTTAGATGTGAGTCTCTGCTTTAAGCTTCACACTCTGAAAAACTAGAACTGTTAAGAATGACATTTCACAAAGATGAACAGAATGAAACCTTACTAAGGGGATTTTTACTGTTGAAATATTTGGATGCACAACACAAGTGAAAGTATTTATTATGTAGGACAAATGAAGCAGTAGCTAGATGAATATTTGGGGCCTTTGTGGNCAGTAAGTGCAGACCTGAGCATGTTAAGTCCTGAGGGAATGGGTATTGTTTGACAGGGCCACAGCCATGTCAAGTACGTATCAGACCCATGTGAATTTGCAAAGCCTTTCTCAGGTTAATAACAATGGCTTCCTTTGGTCTGAATAGGAGAGTGTTGATAANAGAGTGAGTAGTGAGTGTAAAAACTCTCACCTGCAGTTTTTTTCTTGCCACCTCCCCCAGGATGCTTCTGGCCTGAGACTGCCAAAGAGACTGCTTACCTCCACTGACTGCCACCCCCNCACTGGGTTCTGCATAATGAACATGCAGAGGTTCTGTGTTTTTGCATAGTTCATGCCGCTCTTTTAGAGTGCACAGAGCCTGCCTGATTTCAGCTTGTCTTTACTTGTGTCTGTGTGTCTGTACTTTATTCATTCCCTTATTGTCCTCAGTAAGGTTCCTAGGACTTCCCCATACAGGACACAACAGACCATGCAATTCTATTTGCCTAGATTTACTTGATTTTGATTTCATTTATTTCTGAAATAACTGTCCATCCAATCTTCAGTGCTTGAACACTACAAATNTGTGTTGTCACATTTGCCCCAGTTAAACATCTTATAGAACAACAGTTTCACAGAACACAGTCATAGCCAGGATATTGACACTGACCTAGACAAATTCCGGAACATGTCCAATTCCACAGCACTTTCTCACCTTGCTCTTATTTGTGTATTCCACCTCCTGTAGTCCTCTTCCTTAATATCTAGTGATAAGTAATTTGTTCTCTACTTGTATCACTTTATTTCAGGATTTTCAAAGAAAATAAGTTTCACTTTCTTCATCTTTTTCTTAACTTTCAAGAGTAAAATATCTGCTTTATATGATAATAACATGATTAACTTTATAAAAACCACAAAACTAGTTTCTAGAGTCCCTGCCTCAGTCTTACTTTCCACCCTTCTTCCCAGATGTTCTCTGAGATTTAGAAATATAGATTGATATAGCAGATGTATCAGTTGCATCTGGAAAGCCAATCACAGTTGTTCTTTGCCTATGACTAGNAGTGGGTCTCTGTAATAGTCATTACACATTGTCCAAAGAAGCATCTTTGATGAAGCATGAAAGCCACACTTGATGACAGTTAGGGTATTCACCAATCTGATTACCGGGGGTAGGCCCGTTCTGGCACCTTCTCCACTATTGCTAGTTGTCTGAGCTGTGGTCATCTGTAGCCAGAAGTTTCTCTGGTCCCACCCAAGCCCATGGTACCACAGCCAATTATAAAAATAATCATTCAGAGGTTTGATATTATTTACAAACTGTATGGCAGGCTTCTTGCTAGCTAGCTCTTTCATCTTAAATTAACCCATTTCTATTTATCTATGATTTTTCCACATGGTGGTGGTGTTACTGGTCTCCTGGCATCTTATTGTTCCCTTGGTGGCGGCTGGCATCTCCCTCTCCTTTCCTTTCTTCTCTCCTTATATCTGCTTGGATTTTCCTACCTGCCTCTAAGCTGCCTTGCCATAGGCCAATGCAGCTTTATATATCAACCAATCAGAGCAACACGTATTCAAAGTATATAGAAAGACATCCTACAGCAGTCATCCTTGTGGATTCCTGGGAACTTCCCCAGCACCAGGTTTCTCCTTAACCCATAATGTCTCCCTTTATCAAGACATCTCTTTCATTGCTGTCCAACTCCATCCCACCCCAGCTTGACCATCCCATTCCCTCATGTTCTCAAGCCCCATCCCCTCCACNCTATTGCCCTCCTTGCCCCAGTTTACTCCAGAGATCTCATCTATTTCCCCTTCCTAGGGCAATGATAACTGATGGAAGCAGGTGAAGATATCCACAGACAAGCACCATGCCAGAGCTCCGGGAGTCCAATCAAAGAGAGAGAAGAGGGATTATATGAGCAAGAGGTGATCAAGATCTTGATGGAGAAATCTANAGAGACAACTGAACCAAGCTCATNGGAACTCACACACTATAGCCCGACAGCTGTTGAGCCCGAATGGGACTGAACTAAGCCCTCTGCATAAGGGACAGTTGTGTAGCTTGGTCTGTTTGAGGGGCCCCTGGAAGTGGGATTAGGATCAATCTCTGGTGCACGAGCTGGCTTTTTAGAGTCCATTACCTATGATAGGATGCCTTGCTCAGCCTTGAGGCACTGGGGAGGGGCTTGGTCCTGCCTCAACTGAATGCACCAGCTTTGCTGACTCCCCATGGGAGGCGTTACTTGTGTGTATGATGATAAGTATTTAGGATACAGTTAGAAATTATATTTGCTTAATGTGTGTTTAATTTTACCATTTGGATTATCTACACTGACTGATACAATCACCTATGTTTTGTCTGATTTTTGTTCATTGACATGATGTTATGGTAGAATGCATTTATTATATTTCAAGTATTGAATCAATATCAAGCAAAACTCACTGGGTATTTAATTCTTTTTATCTATTGTTGAATTTTATTCCCTAATAAAATAGAAGAGACTGTGTGTTCCTATCTCTGAAGGACATTGATCCAAAATACTGTGTGCATGTGTGTTACATTTCTCTGGTTTTCAAATGAGACATCACAAAAGGACAACAGAGTGTATTTTCTTTTAATAACATCTGAGAAACACTACACATAATTTTTAAGCATGTATGTAGTCTCATTTTGTAGGTGTGTGCATGTTTTGCTTACCTGTATGTGTATTGGCTGTATGTATATCTGGTGCCCTTAGAATTCAGAAGAGAGTGTCAGATTCTCTGTAACTGTAGTTATAGACGGTTGTGAGCTANCATGCTGTTACAGATAACCAAACATGAGTCAATTTTAAGAACAACAATTACCCTTACCCACTGAGCTATCTCTCTAGTGCCTGTATTCCATTTTTATTTTCAAGACTTATGTGTTTAATTTTAATNGTAGTCCTTGTTACATTGCACTCATCTTAATTCCATATATTCTTATTAAATCTTGAATCATGTTTTTTTCATCCTTTAATTTGGCTAGAATTTTTCAATTATTCTGACTTTTCTATTGCTGTGAAGAGACACCATGACCAAGGCAACGTATAAAAGAAAACATTAATTTGGGTTGCTTACAGTTTCAGAGGGTTAGTTCATGATCATCATAGCCAAGAGCACAATAGTAGACAGGCATAGAACTAAAACAGTAATTGAGAACTTACTTGATCTGCATGTTGGAGGCAGTGAGAGATACAAGACTTCACTTGGGCTTTTGAAACTTCAAAGCCCACCCCAGTGACATACCTTCTCCAACCAGCCATACCTTTTAATCCTCCCCCAAACAGATCCATCAGTTAGGGTCAGAGTATTCAAATATATAAGCCTATGGGAGCCTTTCTCATTCACACAACCAGAGCCCAGCTATCTTATGACAATAAGACCTGAATATTCCAAGGCAGCAGGAAATGACCTTAAAAACAACTTTATGAAGACATTGGAGGAAATGCAAGAGGAAGTGAAAAGCTCCCTTAAAGAAATTGAGGAAAAGACAACCAAAAAACTGGAAGAAATCAATAAATCCCTTAAAGAATGCCAAGAAAAACAAAAACAAACAAACAAACAAAAGGAAAAAAAAAGATGAAGTAAACTATTTAAGACCTGAAAAGCAAAATAGAAGTAATAAAGAAAACACAAACTGAGGGAATTCTGAAAATGGAAAACCTGGTTAAACAGGAACTACAGACTTAAGCATCATCAGTAGAATAGAAAAGATGGAAGAGAGAATCTCAGGCACTGGAGACATGAGCAGAAGAAAGGGATACCTCAGTCAAAACACTGGTAAATCTAAAAATCTCTTGCACAAAACATCCAGGAATTTTGGGACACTATGAAAAGACCAAACCTAAAAATAATAGGAATAGAAGAAGGAGAAGAATCTTGCCTCAAAAACCTAGAGAATATTTAACAAAATTGTAGAAGAAATTTTCCTAACCTAAAAAAGGACATGCCTATAAAGGTACAAGAAGCTTACAGAACAACAAATAGATTGGATCAGAAAAGAAAATCCACATGCCACATAATAATCAAAACATTAAACNTACAGAATGAAAAAAGAATATTAGAAGCTTCAAATGCCAAGTAAAAAATATAGGCAGNCCTATTAGANTCACACTTGATTTCTCTACTAAGCCCATAAAAGCCAGAAGGGACTGGACTGATGTCTTGCAGATTCTAAGAGACCATGGATGCCAACTCAGGCTACTATACCCAGCAAAATTTTCAATTACCATAGATGGAGAAAACAAGATATTTCATGACAAAGTCAATTTTAAGCAGTATCTACAAATCCAGCCCTACAGGAGATACTCGAATTCAAACTTTAATCCAAGGAAGGTAATTATACCCACAAAAACACAGGCAATAGATCATGTCACACCAGCAAAACCCAAAGAAGGGAAACGCATGCACACACACACACACACACACACACACACACACACACTAATACCGCATTTCCAACAACAACAACAATAATAATAAAATAATAGGAATTAACAATCACTGATTATTAATATCCCTCAATATCAATGGGCTTGATTTTACCAAAAAAAAAGTCACTGTCAAATGGATATGAAAAGAGGATTCATCCTTCTGCTGCATACAAGAAACATACCTCAACATCAAAGATAAACATTAAGTCAGAGTAAAGGCTTGGAAAAAGATTTTTCAATCAAACCTAAGAAGCAAACTGTTGTAGATATTCTAATATCTAACAAAATAGACTTCAAACCAAAATTGATCAAAAGAAATGGAGAGGGACATTTCACACTGATCAAAGGAAAAATTCAACAAAAAGAGAAATAACGGAACTAGCAGACATTATGACTCAAATGGACCTAATAGATATACATAGAACATTTTACCCAAGCACAAAGGAATATAACTTCTTCTCAGCACCTCATGAAATCTTCTCCAAAATTGATGATATACTCAATAATACTCAATAATAAAGCAAGTCTCAACAGATACAAAAAATGAAATAATACCCTGTATCTTATTAGACAACCATAGATTAAAGCTGTATTTCAACAACAGAAACAGCAGAAAGCCTACAAACTCATGGAGACTGAATAACTCTCTACTGAGTTACCACTTGGTCAAGGAAGAAATAAAGAAAGAAATTAAAGACTTCCTAGAATTCAATGAAATGAATGCACAGCATACTTAACCTTATGAGACATAATGAAAGCAGTGCTAAGAGGAAAGTTCATAGCACTAAGTGCTTGCATAACAAAATTAGAGAATTNTCATACCAGAGATTTAACAGTGAAAGCTCTAGAACAAAAAGAAACAGACATATACAAGAGAAGTAGATGACAGGAAATAATCAAAAAAGAGAACAATACAAAGAATTAATGAAACAAAGAGTTGGTTCATTGAGAAAATCAACAAGATAGACAAATCTTTATTGAAACTACCTAAAAGGCAGAGAGATAATATTCAAATTAACAAAATCAGAAGGAAATGGAGGATATAACAACAGACACTGAGGAAATCCAAAGAATCATTAGGTCATACTTCAAATAACTGTATTCCAGAAAATTTGAAATCTGAAAGAAATGGACAACTTTATCCATAGATTGAATATACCAAAGTTAAGTCAAGATCAGATAAACAATTTAAATAGACCTAACATGCCCAAAGAAATAGAAGCAGTCATTAAAANACTCCCAACCTAAAAANCCGCAAGGCCAGATGGTTTTAATGCAGAATTCTACCAAACTTCTAAAGAAGAGCTAATACCAATACCCCGCAANTTATTCCACAAAATAGAAACAGAAGGAACTTTGCCAAATTCATTTTATGAAGTTACAGTTTTTCTGATAACAAACCACACAAGGACTCAACAACAACAACAACAAAAAAGAATTTCAGACCAATTTCCCTAATGAACATAGATGCAAAAATACTCACTCAGATACTGGCTAACCAAATCCAAGAACAAATAAAAAAGATCTTCATCACAGAGATAGAGATGGTTCAACATACGAATATCTGTCATTGTAATCTACCATATAAAAGTCTTGGAGAGATCAGGGATACAAGCAGCATAACTAAACATAATAAAGGAAACATGCAGCAAGCTGATAGCCAAAATCAAATTAAATGGAGAGAAACTTAAAGCAATTCCACTAAAATCATGGAACAGAAAAGGCTGTCCACTATCCTCATATATATTCAATATAATATTTGAAGTTTTAGCTAAAGCAATGAGACAAAGGAGATCAATGGGACACAAATTAAGGGAAGAAGTCGAAGTATTGCTGTTTGCAGATGATATATA